>JAACJT020000483.1:0-19379 GCA_009936485.2 Gymnarchus niloticus | reverse complement strand
CGTGTAAGTGTGTCCGTAACGAGCGTCATGCACCCACACGTTTCTAAAACGCGCCGTTTAAATATTGTTTAACAATATGCCACTGACTTTAGACGTGGTTTTGGTTGGTCAGAGTGCAATGTCATTTCGCTGCCTTAAAACAGCAACGAGCTGACAATGTGCCCAGCCACACCTCATGTAAAAAAATACCACACCTACGAGCGGGAAGCGCACGTAAAATCATTTGGTATTTTGAAAGCGCGCGCGCTTGGCGTGAAAATGAGGAATGCGCCGGTACGAAACTAGTAAAACCACTTTGCATAGGGCTTTGCACTGGTGCAAAATAGGAGCCTTAGACGTAGTTCTGGGGGGACAGCGTGGTTGCTCAGCAGTTAACATTGTCACCTCACTCCTCCAGGGTTGATGGTTTGAGCCCGACCTCTGGCTCTTTGCATGTTCTGCCTGTGCTTCGCAGATTTCATCCAGGTACTCTGGGTTCCAGTGTGTTCATTACAGCATCAATATGCTATAAGAGTAGGATTATAGTAGGATATTCACAATAGTTCTGGTATCAGATCATTTATTGTGGAACTAAATGCTAATTTGAAGGAACCTTCTGCAGTAGGCTAAATGAAGCGAAGTGATATTGTGGTATTATTGGTATACGTGGGGTGCACAGTAGCTCAGGGGTTAATAGCCATGTCTTTAGGATTTAGGGTTCAAGCCCAGCCTCTGCTCCATGTGTACGCATGTCTCGCAGGTTTCCTTATAAAGTTGATGTCTCTAAATCACCCATTGTGTGTGTGAATGCGTGCATGTGCCCTGAGATGGACTGACATCCCATCCAGTGCACCTCAGCTTTGAGTTGGCTAGAATACGTGATTTAAGAGATGGATTTTTTAAAAAGTAACGTATTACTTTACTGATACACGTAGGGGCATCTGCACTGTATATAATAGACAGTGA
The DNA here is from genome assembly GCA_009936485.2 of Gymnarchus niloticus. Classification (NCBI taxonomy): domain Eukaryota; kingdom Metazoa; phylum Chordata; class Actinopteri; order Osteoglossiformes; family Gymnarchidae; genus Gymnarchus; species Gymnarchus niloticus. The sequence goes on along the minus strand of JAACJT020000483.1, from coordinate 18,434 downwards.
AGTATGAAGAGCAAAAGCATAAATACTTCCTGTTTGACAAAAATTTGGTTAAATTTAAGAATGCAACTGGTCAGCTTTCATGTTTCATGCCTCATCTAGCTAGACAGCTAACATTAGCAGATATTATTTGTATGCTATTGATTTGTCAGCTTGCTTATAATTAACGTTGCCAACATTCAAACTGTTGGATGGCTTGCAGAAAAATGGTAGCAATTTGTTTGTATATAAAAGCAATAAACAAAAAACTTTTGAAGTCTGTCCAAAAGTACTACCCAGGACAGCTGTTTTCACTCGGCACTGCAAGCTGTGCTCTGTATGCAGATGGTGATGGCAGGGAGAGTACTAACTGATGCGCTCCTGAAATGTAATGTGGAACATCGTGACCAATACCTCGAAAGTTCTGCCTCAGTTTGTTAGCATTTTTTTATAGAGTGTGCCACCTGTGGTTGTCAGTGTGGAGGCCAGTATACTTTCTGAATGGTGGGTATGGCCACCTGGTGTATGAGCCCTTGCAAGCTGGTAAACTGGTATCTTATAGTTGTCCTTAATGTGTGAGTGAATGAGTGAGTGTGTGTTCGTGTGTGTGTGTGTGAGTGTGTATGTGTGCCGTGTGATGGACTCGCCTCCCGTACTGTTTGTCCCCTGACCAGTGCTTTCTGGGATAGGCTTCAGATCACTAGTTAAGTGGTTAAGGAAAATGGATGGATGTATAGGTTAATAATCAGAGAAGACTATATCAACATCAAAATGATATCCTTAATATTACTGACCGTCGTTCATGAATCCATCACTAAAAGGATTATTAAGCTCTACATTCCTGCTCACATGGATGCTTGAGACAGGCTTTGGGTCCCTGTGTAATTTGGTAATTTTATTTCGCTTGTTAAGACCACCAGCTCAGCCCGCGGGATGGGACGTTGTCAGATTAAGGCCAGCGAGCTGAAAGGCAAAGCATCCCTATTTAAACAGACAAACTGAAGCTGCATTCACAAAGCTGAATGTGCCAGTGGCTCACAGTTATTATAACACAGAAATATACAGTATAAGGAAACCAGCAAACTAAAAATAAGATACGTTAACAATCCAAAAATATTATTATGTAAGGTATGGGATCCTGCCAAAATGACAGCTAGCATAATCTTGTGTGTTTAAGTTTTAGAATTCACAAACAAGTTTTCCAAAAGAGATCCCTAGATCCCATTCAAAGCAACTTTTCACTCAAAAAAATTTGGATGCATTTTTCTGATAAGAGTAACGGCAAGCACGTTAATCAAAGGTACCACAGCATGGTCCAACTCCGGGACTAAAACCAGCATCCTATAGTTTATAAGCTCATGTCTTTAACCATGAACTTTTAAGGATACGTTTGACTTATTGAGTCAAATGCAGCTGAATTCAGTTTATAATCTATGCATTGCATTACGGCATATTAAGAAAGTCCTGGTGACATTCTCCTAGCAAATGACCTAGCGGTTGGATCCGATGATGACCATGCGACATCATCACCTCAAATGTCCATTTTTCTTTCTTGCAACACATTTGGTGAAGGTGAGAACAGAAGGAGGTGAAATGCAACACATCTGCAGCATCCTGGCAGCCCATCTGTTCGCTTTGTAATTTTACACTTATTTGAATTGTATTCTTGTTTCAGTTTGTTTTATCTGAATCAGCAATGCAACATGGCTTTGTTCTTGCACCATTGCGAGAATGAACTTTCATTTCATTACATGTTCTCACATTTAAGCTGTCACCTCACACTCATTTTCATTTTATTCCTGATAGTGTGAATGGTTAGAATAACTTTGAGCTCAGTGGCCTGTGTTATGTGTTATGTCCACTGTGGATTTTATAATGAGGAAATTAACATGATGCCTCCCAACGTTATAAAGCCTGTATTATTCAGACAGAGTTTGCAATACTGTAAAATGTTTCTTTGCTATTAGTTCCTTGCACACTACATCATTGCAAAATGGGTTCCTTGGGCTGGTTTACAGTGAATTTTCAGTAACTTGACTATCAAGAAACATGAAAACGCTGTCATTTTTGTGTTAAGTTGTGAAACCCTTTAGTGCTTCTTAATTCTTTTAGCGTTCACTCCAAGATTGAGTTGTTTCTGCACATGCCCAATACACAGGTCCAGAAAAGAAAGATAGACACCTTCCACCCCCGCTCTAATTTAATGTAGTTGCTAGAGCCATTCGGATCTGCAACTGGAGTGTGGTGTTACTCTACGCCCCAGTGCTCACCCTGAATGTGCAATATTCTCAGTCTGCCCAAGGATTCGCCATTACTCTTGCACAGGAAATCTGTTATGTATGCCATTAATTCACAGTAAATATGTTTTCCATTGGACATGCATCTTTTTATCTCATTCTGGGTAAGACTTAGTGAAATGCACTGCAGTTGCAAATAATCAATCACACTGCTAGCAGATATTAAAAGCCTTATCTTTAAAACTTTATTTTTTTTTTGGTTTTTAGTTAAAGGAGCTACAACCCACACAGGACAGACCTGGGAAGGTAACAGTGAATTAATGATGGGTATTGCAAATGGACTCAAGTAATGTAAGGAATAGTGAAGGAGTTGAATAGACCTTGGCATGAATGCACACACACACACACACACACACACATTTGTATTTCTAACCTTGTGCATGGGAACCTTGCATTTATTTCTGGGGCTTAACCCTAATCCTAACTACGACAACCCTAACCCTTACCCAGCCCTAACCTTGAGTAACCATAAGTAACCCAATAACACACACACGCTACCTTAAATGTGTTTTGAGTTGCAATAACATTCTCCAGTGTGTTCTTTGTGTAAATGTACACCATGGCATGAACATCCAACGCTGGTTCAGTTGATGAACGTCAGTCTAGTGCCGATAAGGAAGTTGTACGTCAGGCACGGGATGTGTTGGCTGACCGTCCAGGCACTAAGTTGTTGGCTGCAATGCAGATTTGCATAACCTTTTACGAATATGCAAATGTCATACTTCTTACGGAAGTGTCATCACCAATAACAAGACATTATTTTCAAAGTTATGCAATGTTTTTAGTGTAGACCAAAAGGACATTATCGATAATATAATTTCAATAAAGACTAGGAGGCTTTTACATTTAGTAGTTGTTACAAAAGAGAGTTAAGAAACAACAAGTAATTTTGAAAGATTAGAAACACACGGTTTTCATTGATGGTGAAAGATTTTGATAATTCATATTTCTGCATTGTTCTCTCACCATTAATCTTATCTTCAACCAGTTAGTTATTAGCAAATGGTTAACTCCTTGTCCTCTGGTGTAATTGCAGGGTGTTCGTGGAATGCTTTTAAAAATATCAATAAAAATATATGAACTGTATTTTTTTAACATATCAAAATATATGTAAATCATTTCTATAGGTCTATGCCAAGGTCCTTTGTATTAAATATGATTTAAGTTTTTCAAAAATGTTTATTAAAAATAGAAATTATGGCTATGGCTTATGTGTTTCAGTTGACCATCACTTTTGACCGTTTCAATTTCCCAGGACTTTTTGACATCTACGTGTGTAAGTTGTGAGGTTTTGGGTGTGGGCCAGGGACAGGATGGTGAAGGTCATTGAGGATGGATCAAAATGTCTGTCTAGGGCCACCCTGAACTTTCCAACTCATTCGTGCATTCCCATTTGAGAACATCAGATGCTAACAAGTTTCTGGTCTGGGATGCCGTCATCAAATGATTATCAACCAGCCTGAGTTTTATCTTCATTCAATCATGGCATAAAATATTAACATCTTACATGAGAACACACTGCTTAAAATATAAGTGTCTGTGAATAACACTGACAGCCTTCCTCTTGGCCACATACAGAGAAGTGGTGCTTTGGGGTGAACTGCTAACACATGCCCTAAAATATTTCTCAATTATGTGAGTTATTTTCAAATCTGGGAATCCAGACTCTAAAATGACTTGGCGAGAGGACAAATCGCGAGAAACGCACTGAGTAAGATGCGGCACGGCTATCAATTTCTTTCATGACGCTGAGTGAAAGAGTCTTACAGTATTATAGTCAGTGTACAAAATTCCTCACTGCTTTGCCAGCACAAGGTTACAGTAAAACTGGAGCCTTTCCCAGGAAGCAGAAGGAACACCCTGGATGACACAAAACTCACACAACACTCAGTTTACCTACCTGCAAGTTTTTGGACTGTTTTTCAGAAACTGAAGTATGCAGAGAAGATCCTTCCAAGCACAGGAGAAAAATGCAAACTATACACATGGAGCCAGAGGCGAGACTCATATCCGTGACCCTGGAGATGAAGCCAACATGCTAATCACTCAGCCACCTAGCAGCTATTATAAATTATCCAAAAAAACATATTTAACATATAAACGTCTGTTGTTTGTTAACTCTTAATAGTTAGTTAATTCCATACTGTCAGTCATCAATGCACCCTTCAATATGTATCACACTGTTAAAGTGAAAATCTTATCTTGCCATTCATCCTTTTGATCTCACTCTGCTGTTCTGTTGACAAGGTGGGCTAAAGTAAGGATTCTTCATTTCCCTCACTTTTGTCTTTTAATATGATAATGATGCAATATTCTTTCAGGTTCTTTTGTGTTCCATCACCTTGTTGCTGTATCATAGTTCTCTCCATTCTGAGTCCACCCCCATTTTCAATAAGGTTAATCCTGTTTGGAGGTCTGTATTTGGCTTACCTTTTTGCTAAACATCTGTGCCGCAACAGAACTTTATCTGCTGAATTGAGGCCGTAGATCCTCAGATGAGACACAAAGTTTGCCTCGTTTCACTTCCTGTGTCAATATTTAAAATCTTCCTGCCCCCCACTTAAAGCTTTGTTACGCGGCAAATCTGTTAAGCTTACATCCGACCCGCCATCTGCCAAATGTTGCAAGAAGGCGTAAACAAACATGGCTGGAGTGCTCATTTGTCAAGATGCCCCCCCCATTCCTAGCTGCTGTAACCTTCTCTTTCCCAGGTCCATAACTCGTCTTTATTGGTACCTGTCTTAAACCATACCATGAGTAGATACGTCACAAATAATTCGTGTACATAACTGGGTGGTGTAATGCAGCAGAGATGTCAGAAGAACATAAAAAAAAAAACAATATATTTCTGAATGGCTCTAATTTTGCTAGGCTATAGTTTCTTTATTAGATGTTCAAGGCCTGCTTAACTAGACCCCCTGGAGGAACGTCAGGGAATCAGGAAAGGTAATTATCTTCTAACAATGCAGCATGCTCCCTCCCACCCCTGAATGTGCCAATATGGGTTATTCCAACCCCCCCCCCCCCCCAGTCCTTAATTACCCAGAAGTACTATGTGTTTACATTCTGAAATGGCACCACATGAGACAGAAGGCCCATGAAACATTTCATTTTATGAATTACAATGCAGCATTAGCCTAATTTAGTTAGAGATCCCATCTACTGGACATTTTTTGTAAGCTCTGTTAGAGTAATTCATGATTCTTGAAGCGCTATTTAAATGCTTTGAAGTATTCCTGTCTGACACAATATATCTGGGTTACTGTGACCTTTACACCGAATTGAAAATGGACTTCATTTTTGCACGGGGACTGTATTGTTGCCTCACTTCACCCAATCAATCGACTTCTGCAGCATCTTGGGATGGATGAAATTTCTCAGCATTGTTAGTTAAACTTATTGTAAATCCACCGTGTGAAGTATTTGAAGATGAATGAAGATGAAGGAAAGTTGAAGGTGATGGTGTGACCTGCACAATCAACTGACTTTAACCCAATCATGGTGATAAAATGGACAGAGAGGTCCCGGCTACACAGCCAGCTAGTGTAGCCTTTATCAAGGGTGGGCACTTTTTCACAGTGCTGGAGTAATCGTTCAGAAAAAATCTTGAGTCTATCGTTAATAGAACGCCCAGAGTTTGTTCACCTGTAATCAGTGCAAAAGTGGCTATTTTGATTAGCCTGTTTTACATTGCATAGATGTGGTTTCTGTCATTTATTTAATACATTTTTTTCATTCTGTCCCTTTTTTCTTTTATGTAGCATGGGTAATGCTTAAGCTTAGATAACATGCAAGTCTTCAAAAACTTTTGACTGGCGCTGTGTAACACATTTAGGTCTTCATATAGCAAAGTTAGCTGAATGGCTAAGTAGAAAGACAACTTCCCTTGTGTAAATAAATCATTATCTCCCATATTTTTATATTCTATTTCCCTCACTCATTAAAATGCAACACTTGTGACATGGAAAAGACAAGCAAAAGGAGGGCAATGCATTAAGCTGCATTCCGCTGCAGCAACAGCAGCGTTCGTGAATCTGCTGATGACAAACGAACTGCCTAGCCTCCGTTACAGTCACAGGCTTTTAGCCACATCGCTTTTGTGGTGGCTGTAGAAAGATCTAGAAGAATAAACTGAAACGTTTCCCCTGGCCTTTACTGGAGTCAGGTTAAGTCTTTTGGATGCAAACACAGTGACATCAGGTGGCCCTTGACCCCTAACCTGTGCTGGAATCCATTATCCCAAGCTGTCGTCTGAAAGCAGAACTTTGCTGTTCACTCCAGTCCTTTCGGGATTTTCATCCAAAAGCGAAAAATGCCACACCGCATTATGAGAACTCAGCCCAGTTTCAAATACCTGCTAATAAATAAATAAAAAGCAGACAGAAACAGTATCTTTTATCCAGTATTCCTGGTTATGTCTGTTAGGAAATTAACTGAGACTGTCAGCTTATAGAATATTAATACGCATGGCTTTTCTTGGCACTCAGAAAGTTCAGGGCTTCACCTTTTCTAAAACAGCATGTACACAATCAGGTGACATGCAACATTATGTAAAAGCATTTCTGGTTGTGCACGTGATTCAAAGTTTGTGCTTCAAATGTTTTTTAGCACATTTTCATTCGTAATGCAAATTCAGAACTACGTAAAACCAGTAGACTAGCTCATGGTCGATGAAAACTTTTTTTGCTTTTTGGCAACTTTAAGTTTTTACCCACTGTATTAAAATTCAGTGTGTGAACTGAACTAAACCGTTAATCCATCTATTAAACCCTCGTACTGTATATTACTTGGCACATGGACGTGTATCTAAGTAGAGAAACAGGACCTTGGACTAAGTGAAAATAACTTACTTGCCTGAGTGAAAATGGCCACGTGTAATAATGCAGGCTTGGCTATTTGCTTCATATAAACTAAAAAAGATAAAAAGCTGCTGCAGGTAACTGACAGTTAACCAGCTGACTGATCCAATTAGCTGCACAGAACCTGTGCAGAGTGACAGGAATGAGGATTGCAGATGTAAATGCCTGCAGTCATCTGCATCTGGGCAGACGCTGGCTGCTTCCATACAACCGAGTCGGATACAATACGAGAACTTGCTGATTCCGAGGAGGACCAATAATAGTGTTGGCCTAAGGTCATTGAATGGGAAGCTCTCGCCCCTAAGCAATGCTTGTGTATACATCTGAGTGACTATTTCCATAAATTGGCAACTGAGAAGGAGGGAGGGGGTGTCAGGCAGAGTTAAACATGCAGGGAAGATGTAAGCTCTAACGGTGTGTTTAGGAATCATTTTACAGAAGGTTAAAATTCACATGGAATGTAAAATACAAAGGGCCCAGGAGTGTGATGTCACAACAATGCTGAAATGAAATGCTCCAGAAAAACAATATGACTCCCTGTAGGCAGTAGGCTGGCTCTCTGCTTCCTTCCCTCTTGAAATTCTGCTGCCTGTTTTAATAGATACAGTATTAATATTAATATATGTGCCAAGATCGCCTAGTCGAGAGCAAATTGACCATATAATAAATGGACTGTAGGGTCTCTGTACTGTCTGTAAATCACCATCCATGGGTAGGAATATACACACAGCAAACAAGCAAGTCTCTGAGCTGTCATTTGTTTTGTCAAAAGCCATAATTACACCAAAATCTGTGATGATAAGACACTCAATTGTGACGTAGCTTGAAATACAGCAATTTCTTTTATCTTTTAAGGCTTCAAATGCATTTAGTGGATGTGCAAATAGATTTTAATTATCCATGTTTTCAATTTTGCTTTGCCTGGCAGGTAGGTCAAATGACCTAAGCGCCGTATTCGGCTCAAAAAGCATAGGAACCCAGTGACCCATCTGTGGCCACGTGAATTAAAAAGCAAATTGGTGAGCGGCATGAATAGTGAGCCTGGGTAACAGGAGACGCACCGAAGAAGCTGCTGTATTCAGCTTTGCACCGTGCAGACTTGAGGAACATCTCTGCATGTGGGATGTGAGTATTAAAACACAGCCAGTGCAACAAATGAACCCCGTTAGAGAAACTTGTCATCTCTCACATATCATTACCTCATTGTGTGTAGCATGGCACAATTCAGGGGTTTTATGTGATTGATCAGTCTAAGAGGTGATCTTTAATTATTCATCACAATTTGCTGAATTTGGGGACCATTTCGAATCACCGAGTGGATTCCTCACATTTGCAAAATCTTATGATTTGAAAGGTCAAAGTGTACTGAAATTGCTCTATTAATCAAATGTAAGTTGAAACATTACCCTATGACTGCAATGTGTAATCAGTAATGTACACTATATAGACAAAAGTACTGGGACACCTACCTGTGCAATATCTCATTCCAACACCAAGGTTATAAACAAGAAGTTGGTCCTCTTTTGCCTCCACTCTTTGGGAAAGGCTTTGCGCTAGATGTCTGAATATCATTGGTGGGACTTGCTGCCATTCAGCCATAATATCATAGTGAGGTTGAGTACTGATGTTGGGTCATCGGGTCCTTTTCTGTCTGTGTGGCCTATGACATCACAACTGAACTCTTGTTCTTAATAGAAGTTGCCACATCACAATCGCAGTTAACCAAGGCAGAAATTTGATTCTGACTTGTTGGGAAGGTGGCATCTTAGGATGGTGCCACATTGAAAGTCTCTAATCTCTTCAGTAAGACCCATTCTACCACCGGTGTTTGTTGCTGGAGATTGCAGGACTGAGTGTTTAATTATACACCTGTCTCAGCAATGAGTATGGCTTAATTTACCCAAGTCCATAAGTATGTGAACCCCCCATTAACTGGTGTCCCAATGTCCTAAACGCATCAAAAAATATTTTTAATTTCCCTAAAAGGTTGTAACTATAAAAAGGTATAGGTGGGAAAAATATTGGGGATACTGTGTACTGCATTTACTACAGAGCGTGGACAAAATAATAGAAACACTTCACGAAAAATAGATTGTAACTTTAAAGCAACTAAATCACAATCAGAAATACAGCTACACATTAGGTAGACTTCTATATAGATCTCATGGGAGTCTTTTAGTCTGATGATAAGATCTGTTTTTACAAATGACAGCATTCAGGCAGCTGTTATCCTTGCATTATCGGGAAAGGTAATGAGCAGTGAAGCGGTGCCACTTACAAATGGACAGTGCATAACGAACTCATCGAATTAAGTGGGAAAAATGGAGTCCCAGTGTGAAACAACCAAAGATAAATGTGCAATGTATGAAGTCCAATGGGGGTACAGTCATTAGGCGAGTGGCGATTGACTCAGAAGCATTCAAAAATGACAGATATTATCAGATGGGTACATCAGGCCAGCAGTGTAGGTCTGCTAGGGTGAGCAGAATGGATAAGCACTGAGGTGCACAAGCCCAGCTGGAGGCGTGATGGAAGCACGACGTCATAAACAGCCCCCTTCACTGAGGCGCTGTCATGTTACGGCTTTATGATGTTCCCAGAGGATTAAGATCCTCCGGTTTATGCTACATGACCCCAGATTTTAGAACAATGACAACAGATGATGTAGGTATCGATACGCTTGGGGATCCAGCTCGCAGTCCAGTGAGTTTTTATGACAGTCAGAGTTTAGTGCAGGGGTTTCAAGCCCTACTCCTGGTGAGTTGCTCTCCTGAAAAGTTTGGATTCCAGCCAAATTAGCACACCTGATTCAGTTAATTATCACCCTCATAGCTCTTTATTTAGCTGCAGCAAATGTGTTTCACATTTGGATCAGATCTACACTTTTCTGGGACACTAATTAACTGAATCAGGTGTGTTGTATTTGGATTGCATCCAAACTTTTCAGGAGAGGTGCTCACCAGGAGGAGGGTTAGAGACCCCTGGTCTAGCATGATGGATGCAACAATCAAATGGGACAGGAAAAGCACTTTGAGCAGCAATTGGTTCTGAGATTGTCTGATTTTTATTTTTAAAAGCATTTCCTCGAAAAGACGCCCACTTGTTATTAACCATTAGAGTAACGCCCTCCGCAGAGAGATCGCAGGACATAAACCCGTCAGTGTAATGTATCACTTCGGCTGGCAAAATCTATTTCCTGGAAAGTAAAAGGCTGATGGAGGTCAGAGGGCCAAGAAGTTTAGTAATTGGACTAGGCAGATGGAGCGATGTTTGGGCAATGTCCCCATGGATCCACAGCCTACCAATGAGGACGAAGGCAGCTCAGGGCTCCCTACTGCTCAGCCGCGTTCTGTCCACAATTTGATTTATCCACATGTCCTTCTGGAGAATGTCCAGAAGTTTCTACTAACTGCTGATCAGTTTTCATCAGCCCTGCATTCCATTCCTCCACTCTGTCCAGCATATACTCTACCAAATAAAAGGTAGCATGCCATCCATCCATCCATCCATCCATAATTTTGTGCAATAGAGAGTCATGGTATAATGCTATCTGTAATGGGTCAAAATACCAAGCAAATGTGTACATTTAAAGCTCATGCATACAGACTTATGTACATGTAAAGCAAATCAATACAGTTACATATGCTCATATATTAGATTGATTTGCATGATGCGTTTATATGAAGAGACTTACATTTTATATACATTTATACAACAGGTTATTTCACCAAAGTTCCCTGATAAATGATTTGAAAGCAAGGGCACTCTTGGGACCAGAGACGGCCACGTGCGACAGGGTCACAACCACACCTGCTGAGATACCTGCTACCCCCAGCAGCCTGTGTTGCCCCTGCTGTTTGCCTGCTGTTAAATGAGACTCCAAACAAAGCTTAGACATTTTGTTCCTGAGCTAGTTAATGAACCAATGTTTTATCAAGAGATTCATCTAGACAGCTTTTCCTGGGTGACAGTCCACATAAGTCTTTCTCCCTCTGAAACAGCACAACTTAAAATTTTACATTGAAATGAGTGCATTTTCAATCATTTTGGCATTTGACATCAATTAACCCGTTTTGAAAAGATTTCGGTTGAAACTAATTCATTAATTATATGAGTCTGAAATCTGTGACTTCAAATGAATGCTAGGTTCTGTGAATTCTTCCTAATTTGTATGATATAATGATAATGTGATAACAGCTTATATGAATGTCCATTAACACCTGAAGAGCTCAGATTAGAGCAGGTCTAATTATAATCTATTTTTAGTAGATTATGTAACCAGTAACGTTACATTATCCTATTATATACTGTATATGCTGTAAAAGCATCAAAGAGCATATACTGTACAATACCATATGATTTATTATGGTGTAACTGATTAACTCCTCTTTGCATGTTGGCATAGTGACTTAGTGGAAAGAATTTTAGCTTCACATACACAAGGCTCTGGGTCCAGCCTCAGTCTGTATTTCTGAATATGTAGAATTTGCATACTCTCCTTCTTAATGCACAGGTTTCTAAAGGCATGCAACTTGAGGTCTGAGGTCTTTTTCTTCGTTGCGCCCATACCCCAGGCTTCCTACGACTGTGCGTCAGACAGGGATTACAGCAGTGAGAAATTTGTGCATCAAAAAATTAAGCAATGTTCAGCTTTCGCTTCCATTCTAACCCGATTTTCAAATCCATCCGCTTCTGTAAATAAGGTATGGATTGCCATTCACAGCCATCATGAATCTGAGAAAACACAGCTATTGGTGAAATGCAGGTATTGGTAATGTATGCAGCATCTATAATTGCTGTAATTTTCTAAGTGGAAATTTCTGGGCAGCCAAGAAAAAACTTGTTTGTGAAATTAGCTGTTCTGCAGCAACAGTCTTCCTGGAGATGCGATCATCTTGATTACAATACTCCTGTTAGTTAAGCAGTACCAAGCAGTCAATACATTTCAATTGAGAGAAAGGGGACTATAAATTTCCCTGTCTCATTGGGCTCAGGAGGAAATGGAGAGGCGTGTCCTAGTTGGTGCCGTATTTGCACCAGCAAAGTGAATCATTACATTCTGGCATATTTCACTTCCCTTTTGGCGAAGTGGTAATTCTTGCCAAGCCATTGGTGTGAAAAACAAAAGGGGGAAGAAAAAAAAAACTAAGCTTGTGCTTGGAACAGATTCAGATTCACGCGGTGGGTCGTCCTTTAATTCTAGAAGAAAGCTGGACCGGCTACATCACCTTATAATGTCAATAGGTAAGCAATGCATACCAAGCTAATGCAAATGAATTTTTATTGCAAAGGCTACAGCAGATCGAGCTGGAACCCTTATCTCAGTTTCTAAGAAGACCCAAAGACGATTCTGAAGAGAGGAAGGTTGCTAAATGACCAATCTACAAAACTCTTACCCAGAGTGTGGAGGCCAGGAGCAGAAGGTACAAGACTGGAAGATCCTAGTCCACAGGGCATGCGATTCCCACACTCTGGATGATTTGAAGTCACAAATTGACTTTATCGCACACCTGCCTGGAAGAAACATGGATTCACAGAGGAAGGCCATGTGACTAGGAGAACATGCAAGTATCACACATTGAGAGGGCGATTCAAACCTCCAGTCTTGAAAGTATAAGGCAGCCATGCTACTTGCTGAGCAATTGTGCCGCAGTCCCAAAGCATGCAGTTGGGTAGACTGGAGGCTGTAACTGTTCCATTGTGTGAGGGCACATGTTACTCTGCACTGGACTGGCATCCACCGTTGCCCCGTCTTGTGCCTGGTGTTTCCTGAGATTATCTCCAGGCTCACTGCATCCCTGTAATGGATAAGGCAGGTCGATGAATGATAGGGGTGTCATAAGCTCTGCCATATTGAAATGCAGCCAAGCATTTCTCTTCTGATTTCAAAATGTACCATATGTGTTACATGAGTTTATGCCATAGAACACAACGAAATAACATAAGGCTGATTTTATCACATGTATGGCTTAAGTGATCCACAAACATTTATTAACTGTTAAATAAGAGCTGAAAACAATATTAGGACTGCCTTATTTTGCACACTTGTTTTTACATACTTTCTTTACATGCCTCATCTAAAGTTAAAGCATTCCAGCGTGTAAGATGAGGTTTGGAAAAGGGTTCTAGACATTGATGGCAAACATGAAGTCTCTTCCAGGACCATACAACATTGCCAATTGTATCCACGGTGCATTTGCGGTGCATGATTTTTGTGCAGATTGGGGATTCTCGCCTGAGGTGATTGTCTATTTTGTTTCGCTACTGGACCGAGTCCGTCAGTGAGACAGCTTTAAAAGATGACGGATCATTGCGGTTGGCTGATAAATGGCTGTGGGTTAGGAGCTGGGGGTGGGAGGTGGACTTACTGGAAAAATGGACCTGCAATCTTTGGACTGGGTCACAGTCTGAAGTAGGTGCTCACAAAATGCCCTGCCAACAATTTAACAGTGTTCCTGATCTTGGGAATGGTAATAAAAGGGAAAACTAACTAAATAAATATGTGTTATCCATCGCTTCCAATCTCTGGACTCATCCATCCTTCATCTCAGGTTTTATTAACTGTTTTTTTCCTGTTTTTTTTTTAGTTTTTATTTTTCACTTCTACGACGCTACTTCATGTCCAAGACCTGAGTAAAAAAAAAAAGAAATAAAAATTAATTCTGTAAATATAAAAAGTGTATTTATCAAAGAAAAATACAGATTTGAAGTCAATTAAAATGACAAATTTAAATATGTTCTCAGAACATCAGTTGCTACTTCTTCCACATTAACAATGGTATACTAGTAACTGGTGTATCTGGCATGGATATGGCACTGTCCAAGGATCTGAGCAGAAGGAGAACATCATACTCATACTCAGAACTAGAGACAAGAATCCCCAGTTCAAGGATTATGTTGATCTCCACGATGAAGTTCTGACTCGCACCTTCTCAGTAAGGTTTCAGATACACACAGCTCTGTCATCAGTATCCTGCCATGAAGGGTCTGGTTAAGAAGCAACCCTTTCCGCTTTCATCGAGGAAAAGGAGGAGGGTTTGTGTGAATGGTAAAGGCTAACGTGCCTCGTGAATTCAGTGGTGTGCCTACAACGTTAACTGTGGAGTATAACACCACTCATCTCAGGGAGGTATAAACTTGTGCTTTTCACACTAAGACTGTGTCTGAGGGCCCTTATGGTGTTGAAGAGCCAAATGGGGCCCATAGAGAACGTAATGGGAAATGGCCCCAATTCATGCCCACCTAACCATCTTCTTCTTAACCTATTTTGATCAGTCTATTGTGATCAGTATTTCATGATCAGTCAATCAGGATTGCTGGATCAGTGTGATAGCAGAACACACTGATAGGTGTTAAGCATCAGCATTAATTTTCTGATTACCATTTTCTGGAAGAGTCAGTGTGGTTTAATCAATCAGTCTCTCAGCATACAGTGAAAACCCACAGTAACGCTGGAAACTCGGTTATAGTCTATCCTGGCAGGATTAAAGCATATAAATATTTTGTGAATTTTATATCATGTGGCATATTTGACAGCTAACCGATAATTCTTGTGTTCACTCTGGATGGAAGATTGTGACATTCAAACTCAGTCCATCCAATTCTTTTCAACAAAATTACACTTCCACTATCAGAGCATAGTTGCATATATAGACCAGTAGTATTTGCCAAAAAGAGCCAGTGCAAGCACATTTGTTTGACTCTCTTCTTCAGAAATTCAGCACAGACCATTAGCAAACAGTACCCCTCCAATACCTATGGCATGCGGCTCTATTGGCCTGGAAAAAAATCATAAAATTCAAAAACCTTTTAAATTTCTCAGTACAATACTTTTTTTCTGTCCTGATAACACACTATTGTAAAAGGTAACCTTCACACACCTAAAATATTTGCTTTGAATGTTTAAAATATGCTAGATAGATTTTTTTTTTTGGACTGAGATACATTATCATGAAAAATGAAATTGTCACTGAAAATGCTTTAAAATGAAACTTTATATCAGTGGTCTTTCTTACTGAGTCACATTTCTTAACAGTATAATGAACACTAACATGTAATCTTAATCTAAATTTCTTATTCTGTAATCAGCCATTATGAATCCAATTTTCATTTTTTCACACATACTTTTTAAAATGCCAGCTCCTGAAATGCTAGAGAAAGAGTTTAATTATTAGGAAAATAGCATATCAGGACTATATTAGATCTGAGTTATGCAAAGTAATTCATTGGAAGTAGTGAGATTCCCATACATAAGCAATTATGGCAAAAATACCTAAAAGCATCTGATACAATCACATACCATATTTGCTTTCCATCTCATAGGAGACGGTGCAGTCAGCAGAATTTTAGAGCTGTTTGCTTCAGTCTGCCTTTATTAGTACGGGAAGGAGCTACTTTAATATTTCAAAGGACTTTTGCCATTCTCACAGGTGATTTATTGCAAAACTAGTGAGGTAGATTGTGGGTCTAGGCACAGCCAATCTAGGGGATGAAAGATGCTTATGAATCAAAAGTAATGGACATCGGCTGGGTTCCAATCAGCCAGGCAGTTGTAGATGGAGCCAGTGGGCTCCTGTCTTCAAGAAAAGTGGCCAAATCAGTGTACGGAGAAGCATTGTTTTAATTATCTTACTAAACCAGTCAATCAATCAACCAATCAATCAATCAATCAATCAATCAATCAATCAATCAATCAATCAATCAATCAATCAATCAATCTCCCAACCATCCTATCCATCTGTCGGGCTGTCCATCCTTCAGTCAGTCAGTCAGGGGCATAGGGTTCAAGGCAGGGGTACACCCTTAATGGAATGTCAGTTCTTTGCAGAGATTTATGGCATGCATCCATATATTTTACAGCTACTAATCCTGGTCAGGGCTCCCGGGCAGCCTGGAGCATTTCTCAGGCATTACAGGTCACAATGGCTGAGGTTCACACTGGATGGGATGCCACTCTACTGTAGATGGTCTTATTACAGTGAGATGTTAATTCTTAGAAAAACAAAACTGCAAGGGCTGTCTGAAATGGCATTCGTGTATAACGATTGTCGTTCTATTAATGGATAGGAGGATTACTGACTTAATCTTGTTTTATGGCAACTTACACAAAATTTTAGTGGAGGAAAATGTAATTGTTCTGCTGGGAGTATTTTAGATTCAAGATTTTTAAATGCCCATCAAAGTCAATAAGTTGAAGTCAATAAGCTTGAGCCACAAGGGTGTCTTTAACTGAAAGACAGCACGTGCTCCCAGGAGAAGCTGCAGCACAGAGGTTCAGTCAGCACCAGCAAACGTGAATATCTGAGCCTGAGAATATCAGACTGGCATATTTATAATTCCAACTCCTAATGCTAAAAATTCTGCTGAAAATCTCAGTGGCCCAGGTGAGCAGTGAAGAAATAAAATGTGGTCCATAAAGCCAGGCTCTTCACCAGAACTTAACAGAATATTATGCTCTCAACATTACAGAATATAACAGAAATATACATTTATATATATGTCACAAAATATTATGCACAATAAGCAAAACATATTATACAAACCTTATAAAGGCTGAAGTAAACTGGCTGTCATGCAAATATATAGCAATCTTTGTTTTGTTTGTATGTTCAAATTTCTAGGAATTTCAGCAATGGTTTCACTGATTTTACTGCTTTCTGATTTTATTTAATATCTGGCAAATAAAACAGAACGTGTTTTAAGAACGGTGAGGGCACCAGCAGTGTTGCCCAGGAAGAGCTACAGTATGTGGATATGACCATCTTACCCCCCCATCCCAGATCAAAGTATTAAAGCCTGCCTCAAAACCCAAGATTGCAATGCGTGACCCCCCCATGCACAGCAATGAATTGCACCCCCCCACTTTGATTTTTAAGCATTGCAATTACCGCCTCCTTGTCCTCATCTGGTTTCTTCCAGATAAAGAAAAGTCCCCCTCAAATTAACCTTCACAGTAATGTTTCACCAGTTGTGCTCGTTGTCCTGGATTTTTGCTCACGTGTTTTTTGACCAGAGCACAGGTCAGGAATGAGATGAGTGCACGTGAACCAAAAAGAAAAAAAAAACACAAATCCATCACACGTAGCGTATGTGGAAATGTTACTGTCAAAATGTAAAAAGACAAGCTTAAATTTGCCGCATCTTAAATTCAAAGATGGTGATATGATGTAAATACATAAGGTAACATTAATAATTGTTTGTGAAATAAACTTTTTATTTCACCTATGTGAAAATGCAAAACAGGCAATTTAAGAGTAATTTTATGCAATGTTCTAGAGAAAGAATTATTTAACATGAACAACTTTAAATGCTTATCCAAAGAATTAGTATTAACTGTGCATGTAATGCTTGTCTGGTAAAGCTCCATTTTCTAAAGACCCATTCCGCTTGCCACAGCTTGGACGACTCTTTCTCGAGCCATATTTGTTCTCCTCACAGTGTGATGAATTCCGGCTGCCTCATGTTTATTATCTGAGCCCAGTCACTGACGAAGGGCTGTCTGTCTGAGAAAAAAGCACAGAGTTCACGTTTTTGGACAGTGGCCTTGCTGGCTATTTTGACGGAGCCATGCTATGTTATGTCCCATATTTGAACTAGTGTGACAACATTCTAGTGTCACCTTTCTGCTGCACTGAGTGAAAATCTAAGAAGGCTTGGACAAATATGTCATAAGACAGCACACACTTTTCCTGAATAATTTTCATTGTTATACTCAGCTCTCTATGAAAAAGAAGCCCATGATTTTATCACAGAATA
The DNA here is from genome assembly GCA_009936485.2 of Gymnarchus niloticus. Classification (NCBI taxonomy): domain Eukaryota; kingdom Metazoa; phylum Chordata; class Actinopteri; order Osteoglossiformes; family Gymnarchidae; genus Gymnarchus; species Gymnarchus niloticus. The sequence continues at coordinate 547 of JAACJT020000483.1, read as the reverse complement.
ACTGTGGGCGGTACATCAGGTTTAAAAGATTCATACCTACCACAAGTGATGGGACAAATGAGGCTTCAAAACCTGTGGTGGGTGGTAGTATCATGAACTAACCATTCAATGCCAGTGCTAAACGAGGCTTCAAAACCCATGGCGGGTGGGAGTATCCTAAGATACTAATGAAGTGAACAGAGATGGATTGGTATGCATCCTGATCCCTGTGCGACTTCAGCTGCCCTGACATGGCTCAGATGTCAGTTAGAACTCTTCTGATGAAACCATCCAAACACCTTGCAGGTAGGTGGAAACTCGGCATGAAGGAGCATCCAATGATTCTTCACCACTTTCGAGGTGCCTGGGCCTCACGTCACTGGTTTGCCTCAAGATCTCACATGTTTCCGCGTAACAGTTACTCATCATACTACACTCTTGACTCTCTCTCACAAAAAAAAAAAAAAACAAAGCCTGAAGGCAGAGGCATTTACAGGAGCATTAAAACAAGGACAAACAGACTAAACAGCAGTTTTTACCCTGTTGCCATCAGGGCACTGAATGCCAA
>JAACJT020000482.1:0-19380 GCA_009936485.2 Gymnarchus niloticus | reverse complement strand
ATAGCTTTAACAATACGGACCTTGGTTGTCAGGGTGATGTCTCTGCTTTTTAATATGCTATCTAGATTTGTCATAGCCAAGACACTTAAACTCCTCCAATTGAGGCAGCAGCTCATCCCCAAACCAGAGAGGACAAGCCACCATTTTTCAGCTGAGCATCATAGCCTTGGACTTGGGGGTGCTGAACCTCATCCCAGCTGACTGACACTCTGCTGAAAACTGCCCCAGTGCAAGCTGGAGGTCATAGCTCATTGAAGCCAACAGGACCACATCATTAGAAAAAGCTAAGACACAATCCTGAGGCCACCAATGTGAACACCCTCCACCCCTTGGATGTGCCTAGAAATTCTGTCTATAAAAGTTATGAGCAGTATTGGAGACAGAGGGCAGCCCTGGCAGAGTCCAACACCCCCAGTGAATGAGTCTGACTTACAGGAGCACAATATTATATGGTAAATTTATATCAGTAAAATTAAGGAACTGTGTATCATATAGCAGGAAAAGTGTTCCTTGTGCTCCGTAAATTTTGAGTATAGAAAAGCCCAGATTAGATATAAGCTGCGGTCAGATTTTGCTTATAGTATCTTCTGGTTCTCTGTGATTTTTTAATTTCTTAATCAAAGGAAAAGAAGAGAAATTTTCTGTTAAAAATGCATGTTATTAAAATCAAATGGATTAATGCTTTCCATCCATGTGCAGTGTATACTTAGTATAGAAAAAAACTGTCAAACGCGTTTTATTTTTAGATTTAAGTGGAAGGGCCATTCTATAATACATGGTGTAAATATTTGCAGACAACTTTAAGGCATATCCCAAACATTGTCTGCAATCCAAACAAATGGTGGTGTTAAAAAAACAAATGCAGAACACTGCTTAGGACTTAGTTACAAAACACATTTTCTCTGCAAGACCCTGGAACCTTCAATCAACTGTCTGCATTTTATTTACCCAGATTAAACGACTCATTTTCCAACTTTGATCAGATGCTACACTACAGCATTATTTCCTTGGAGCTTCCAAAGCTGTGTTTAGAGCTGTTGATCATCATTTCGATGAACCTAGCTAAATTAGAAAGGCACTATAATAAACCCAGATTGAGATGTATCTTGGGCTCTTATCAGGTGTTTTTTTCAGTCAGTGTCTCATCCCTTCGTGAGCTTGATATCACCCTGAACAATTTGACTCTACTTCCATCAGTATAACTTCCCAAAACAATGACACCCCTTAGACATATAAACCTTAAAATTTCCCAAAACACAACAGTTGCAACCAATTCCTAGACACACCTAAAATATTCAAAACATTCTCCTATACCACGACAACACTGGCATCACACATGTAGAATACGGTTTCATCTTCTGTATAAGATTTTTTTTAACCCTTGCATTACAATCCTCATAAGCCCAACCCTTTGTCTACTATTTTCAAAGTTCTGTAGAATCTAATTTAAAAACAAATCCCAAGCAAAATTTATCCAAATTGCTGGCTAAATGTTTATATTGATGTTCTTTGCTTGATTTCAAAAAGCCCTTCATACATATATTACTGTCTTGTATTTGCATTAGATAGCTGTCATTCAAATTTCACAAAACGAACAGTACTAGTGCATTGTAGAGCTGGTTTATATCTGTTGTTAATTTGTGAAAAATTACTAACCAGGACAAGAATAATCATAATCAAATCTACTCTCCTTTCCTACATTTTGCTTTAATACAAATATAACCAATGGAATTTGACTACATTGACTGTAATCAGAGGCGCTTCTAGGGGGTGGCAAGGGGGGGGGGGGATAGTGCCCCCCCCCCCGTGGTCCTAAATCCCCCACTAGCCCCCCAAACAAAAGTTTGTTTTATTAACTTAAAATTTAATTTGTGGCAATGCAAGATGTTATTCTTCCGTAGTTGACCCCTCAAAGTATAGAACAACTGGCTTCAACCTTCACCCCCACCCTCCCAGCTGGCTGTCTTTGTGATGTCACAGTGGAAGTGCACTGTCTAATTACTGGAGAATTCCTGAACTGACAGCGATTGTTAAGTGTCTGCTCAAGAGTATAAAGGGTAAAGGAAGTGCCACTCACTACCAGTCTGATGTGGATTCGTCTGGGACTGTACATCAGGGAGAATCGTGGACTATGGACCCAGGGTTATTTCCCTGGTAGGATGAATTTGTACCCAACATTTTGAGCAATCCCAGCTCGCTCAGGATTGTAATGGAAAATTACTGGAACATGAGACTTTAGTAATTAATAGAAATAGTGTTGGAAAAAATGTGACCTTGTGTGTAACTTGTCTCTATCAAGCATACCCAGGTGGTGCAGGCAGAAAACAAGGGGGTGTGCATGGCCACCTGAAAATGAGTGAAACCAGCCTTGTTCTAGCCTGGGAAACAACAAGATAAGGAACCAACAAGTCGCAAACAAGGATGTGCTTGTTAGAGAAAGAGAAACAGTTAGTGAGACTTGAGGGTGTCGAGGGGGGACTCCTCTTGTCTGGGTTTATTCTGTGCACTGAATAACCTAGGTAATAAAGGTATTTGCTGTCTCTAGACTCCGAGTTGACTGTTCTTCCACCACAGGATATACTCCAATCAAGAGGTTTTTTCAGAGGTATGCAATATAGATATGCATTATTTCAATGACAGTGTTGAGAAAATAAAACTGTGATGAATTAATCTTGCATTATACCTACACCAAGCTCTTTCGGTTTCCAAAAGCAGTGCAAACTCATTTTTTAACAAAGAGCATTGTCACAAAGCGCTTCACAGAGTCCCAGGTCAGCCAAGGTCAACAGTGCCAAGGAAAAATTCCCTCAGGAGAGGAAGAAACCTTGGGAGGAACCAGACTCAAGGGGGAGGTTCATCCTTCTCTAGCCAGCACCAGGCTGTTCATTGCACATCTGTGCTCCGGCAGTCTGGGTCCCTGGAGTACTAACCAGGGTTTCCTGTATGTATGTCATTTTTCCTCACTGTGTTTCCCAACTACCTTTGCCCTGATTGCCCACGTGTCCCACCTGTGTCCCTAGGTACTTAAGTCTGTGTTTCTGCCCTTGTGTTTGCCATGTATTTGTTAATGTAACTAGCTGTCTTGTTCCCTGCTCCCTGCTATTGTCTGTTCATCCTGTAGTTCCTGTAACCCTGTTCTTGCCTTGTTTTCAGTTGAGTTCCATGTATTTGTTTCCCAGTGTATTCAGGGCAGAACCCACTGGTTAGTTTCTTGTTGTTTATTCTTAAGACTCCTTTTCGTACTTGCACTAGTATAAGTAAAATGCTGTGTCTCTTTTTGAACCAATACAAGATGTGGTTTGTCCCATATTTTGATACAATATTACATTTCTATAGTTTTACATGTCATGGTGGTGTTACTGTTTCACTTGGTTTGTTTCCTTCATAACACTATGTAACCAATTTTTACAAAGTTTTGTTTGACTGGCTAACTGTTTCTATATGCGACTTTCAAAGTTGTTTGCAGCATGAGCAGTTCAAAAGATACATAAAATAATATTTTGAGATGTATGTACATTTTATGTTTGTTTTGCATGTTCGGGTAAAGCAATATATGAAACAAATGTCAGATAAGTTTAAGACATATGGAAGAAATTCTATGTTTAGCAGTGTGTTCTAGAATGTTTTTCTCTTTTGACACGATTCAACATCTCGACCCAAACCCCAAGTGTAATTCTCCATCCATGCTGCATCCCATCATGCCTGATATCTCTTTTCTATTTCAGTCATATCTTGGTGGAAACATTCACCATGCTATATTCCACTGGCAGCACCCTGGTTGTACTGAAGAAATCCAAACAAGACTGCAGGTAGGGGAGTTTGAGTGACATTTGCCATCCCAGACTTTTGTAACTGCATGCTAATCAGTTCGTCAGCCAAGTTCTTGAAGTTTTCTGCTTTGCTAACCATACACAACATTCTTAAAAGCATTTCAGACCTTTTTTTCTGCAGCAGCCATGGTATTGATGTGCTTTGGTTACACTTGGATCGTACTTGTAGTACTGTTGTTTCTTTGCTAAGGTTCCCACAATGGGTATGAATATGGTTGGTTCTACCCAAGTCAGTGTGTTCGTTGGTCCACCAACAAATACCTGGGCAGAGTACGAGTCACAGGAGTCCTCTTCCTTCAGAGGTACTGTGTTGCCTTGTACTCAGTGTAAGTCTAATGCATCTGTTGATAGGTAGCATTAAGCTGGATAAACTTGCTATGTAATTTATAAGTCCCCTGTGGACTATGGTGACAATCATGCCCATTTAAAAACAGACAGCTGTTTGTCCACCTGGGTGCCATGGCTGCAAACACCTGAGTGCTTCCCCAGCTCCTTGTTCTGTGGTAAGGAGCCATGTTATATTTTTATTTTAAATTATGTTCTTTTCTATATAATCATATGGGCAAGTGTTGCTATATCACTGAGCAATACTTTGAAGAGATATAACATGACAATATTTACCAACTACTTCATAGTCTATTTAATATAACACAACTACAAAATAATTGCATGCTCAGAGAGTAATTATGTTTCATGATAAACCAACCCACGGTTGCAGTAGATTGTTGTAGTAACAGAACACTTCGTGTTCGAATTTCTATTGCCAGGATATAAAATATTTTATAGAATAGTGTAGGCTCTTCTTTGAAATTTGACATGATACTGTAAACATACTGTTACTGTACTTTTAACATGGGTGAAGTGGCCAATTGTGTAATACTACCCAAAGGTGCATTTGTATAGCAAGAATAAGAGATCTGAAGATTTTTAACTTAATTTGTGACTATATTTACCTATAAAAGTAGATCCCACATTTTTTACTTGCAGTGGGTATCTGCATGCATCATTTTGTCCACTAGTAGGTTATAAGTTGGAAACAGTAGTCTGGAAGGGTCAGGGCATTAACCGTCAGTACCTGCTTTATTAGGAACCAGTCTAGGATTGGGCCGTATACTAGAATTTAGTGTTTGAAAGTAAGTAAAGAAAATGACTGTATGTATATAGAACTGAAATGTATATAGAAATGGGATGTAGTCAGTGACAAATGAGTACTATACACAGAATACAGATGAATAATTACAGGAAAGACCCAGGCCAAAATAGCAAAACGTGACAAAGTGGAACTCAGTCTTTGAACTTCCCTCACTCTTAAATTAGCAACAAAAGACAGGCTGATCCAAGTAAAAACTGGCAGCCACTTCCAACACATTGGACAGTAAACACACAGAGTAACAGTTAATTGATTAATCAAGAAAACACAATCCAAAGACAATACTAAAAGAATGCTGAGAAAACATATACCAGAAATAGAAGGGGTAAACTAAAAATAAAAATCCAAGATAGTCCAAAATCACAAGCAAAGCAACAAGCACAGAGACCGTAATCCACAAGGAAAAAGTTGATGTTCTGTCTGGGTTGATGGTCTTTTGAATCCAGGACCAGCTACAGAGACACGGACTGAAGCAGGGTGGAACTGGAGTGTGATGATGAAAATTGAGTGGAAGATGGACTATCTGTAACAGGATGAAAACACAGGAACAAACACGCAGGAAACAAAAACAGTGGCATGTAACACTTCTGTATGTACAGATACATGGTATGAAAACCATTCAGAGCCATGGTAACTTCAATGCCACTATCCATTTATAACAGCACATTTGTGAATAAAAGGTATTATGTGGACATGTTGTCATGTTCTGGAAAATGTGTATGGATAGTTTATACATAGATATGTCATTGCTTCAAATGTGATGAAATTTGAAATCATGGTAAGAAACATTTCAGTGCAATTTCTGAAATTATTATAAGTGAGCTATTGTCTGCCCTATTACAGAATACTTGGATGTCAGAGTGGCTTAATGTACTGCTATGGATTGGCTGAATAAAGGACATATGATGGGTCAAACCAACACAGGGATCATGGGGGAATATAAGGTTACAGAAGGCTGCACACTCTTGGCAGCTTTCTTGCCAACACTCTTCAGTTGCAGAGCCTGGAAGCTTCTATATATTCAACATTAAACTATTCATTGACCTTCCTGGACACCTTCAGCCAGAGACAACCCCTCCAACAGCTATTGACAGGAATTACTTGTACTTTTTTATGTCAGTCCTTTAAACTTGAGCTTTGAGGGCCCAGTATCTTTCGCAAAAGCATTTGTCTAGGTGAGACTGGAAGATTTATAAGTTGCTTGATACTTCAAAGATTGGAGCAGGGTCAGTTCCAGGGGGTAACTGGGGAGTGCAGTGCCCCCCCAATCAAAAGTCCTGAACCCCTCACTGTCCCCCCATAAGAGTTTGTTTTATTAATTGCTAGCAATCTAAGTTGTTTTTGTGGCTCCAACGGTACAGCTGGCCACAGCCCCCCTATTTGAAATGGTCTAGACCTGCCCCTGACTGTAATGTAAACTCTTCGTGCTGACAGAAAATAATAAAAGAACATAGGATCAAATTTATGGCATTATTTCCACCTCAGCTTCCACTATCCAGGGTGTACCCCAGTCTTGAACTCAATGCTTCCTTGGATAGGCTCCAAGCCCCATTGTGAGCAGGATAATTGGTTAGAAGATGGATGGATGAATTACTGTATAATGCATATGCCACATTAACACCCATAAAATGCAGTTAATTTAAAGCAATGTAAGTAAACGTTACCCATTCACAAACGCTTTGGATTTTATACATCTTATAATGCTACGAAATTCTGAAAAATATATATCATAAATTTAATATATCCTCGATCTCAAATAATATGTAACAACAGTACCACTGTAACTTAAATTGTGCATTTATGGAAATAATATAAATAGTGTTTATTGAGCCAGTTGAAAAGTTATATACGCGGAAAAAGATTATGTGCATGCCCACAAAATAAATAAATGAATCCGTTGTCCAGTCTCATCACAGTCGCTTCTGCAGCCCGCAAAAAAAAAAAAAAAAAAGGCAACGTGAACGAGCACGTAAGCGGCCGTCGCAGCAGATACAGGCGAGCTCGTTCACGCCGTCACGAGCAAGGGCACTAGTGCGCGCGCATTCGCGCCTGTGATTCGGAGGCTGGAGACAAAGCGATCGGACCGGTTGGACTCGGGGACCGTGTTGGGACGCCTGTGAGAACCAGCGATGGGAAGGGAGCTGCAAGGAGACTAGGAAGCGAAAAAGAACAAAATAACGTTCGGCTTCGCAGGTCAAGCACCCCAAGGGGTGTCTTTTTGGCGCAAGGCGCTTCATTTCTTATTATCGCTGGCTTCTCTGAAAACGAAAGAAACAGCGCCATGTTTTTGTCAAGCAGAGAGTGTTGAGAGGGCGCTTCTGCAATTCAGAATCAAAATATCGGCTCCGTCTGGGAGGAAGGGACCCCCATTATCTGCTGCGGCAGCGAAACCCTCCTGTCGGCGACATGGCGGAACAGAGCTACTCTTGGTAAGTGCTGTCAGCTAGGTGACCATTCGCCTCGTTTAAAATGTTCCTTTCCGAAGGCGGCTAGTTAAAAGTCGGGCGTCAGTCGCTGTGCTAAGCGGTGCTGTTCGGAACGAAGCTGGGGGCTTGTCGAGCTGCACTGGCAGCCCCGGCTCCTTATTACCTGTTTACCAGGTCCGCAGCCGTCGACTGGAACGGCGACTGTTTAACTCGCTAAGCCGCAGTCGTCGTCGTCGTCGTGGTTTCCACCAGGTTAGCGCCTACCTAGTTATCTGCTTACGGCATCCGCCAAAGATTCCATGTCGATTTGCTAGTAACCTCATTCCAGCAGCATAACCAGTCTCTAGTCGGCTGTCAGTGATGGGTAGGTAACTGTTAGGGCTGCCCATACCAAGCATTAGTCATATATTTACGTGAGCATCTAAGGTCTTAAGATTAACTGAACTCAGCTAGCAGTCACGTTAACGGGGTACGCTTCCGGCTCTTACATTATTTATATACCTTTATTATTATTAAATTGCGCACGACGGACTATTTTCTTCAATTTCAAGCATTGTTTTGGTTTATACTAAGCAGTCTGTGTCACGGACTTTGTACCAATACATAATGCATTACTGTTGTGTGTGGGGGGCAAGGGGTTTTTTCTCCCCTCCTTCCGAGGGATTATTAGCCTTCTGCACCAAGCGTCATTCAGATGTGGCGTCGCTTTGGGGGCTGTCGGTGGGCTGTCTCTCAGTCCTCTTCCGCGGGTAGTGGTGCCGTTTCCGTGGTCACTATTGGTCTGACACTTGCTGTATGACAGTCTATCATCATCATCTTCCCTTCATCCCTGTCTCTGAAAAAGGCTTTATAAAGGGGGCAGGTCTAACACGTGCAGTGTGACAGTCCATCTTCTTCATCCCTTCATTCCTTTCTGTTATACAGGCCTTTCAGTTACAGTCCTAATTTTGTTACGGTGCCCTGCGCTACTGCTCGGATTTGGGGTCTTGGGGTCGGTCATCTAATGGCGGGTCCTTCAGTTGATGTGTAACAGTGCTTATGCCAACAAACCCCTATGTGCAATTCAGTTCAGAAAACTACAAATGTGGCAGCCCTTTTCAGTCTAATGTCAAGAATAAGTTTGGAAGATACCCATCCTTTTCAGAAATGCCAGTGTTGTTGCACACGCCTTTGAGATGCTGCTGAGGTAGCCTGTATGTTTTTTTTTGTTTGTTTTTTTTTTCTTCCTTGTAGCACCAATACGCATCACAGTGCATTTTCTATTATCATTGTAACAGGGGAAAATGGAAGTTCTTGTAAGCCACCTGGCAAAATGGGAATGAGGCCAAAAGAGCCACATCAGGCGTTGTAGAAATCCACATGGCTCCTTTTCAACTATCGCTGTCAGTCATGGTGAAGCTGGAATTGTAGGCGCTGACTTTGCAGTTGTGTTTGTGGTTTTAGGAATGTTAATTCCACATTTAAAGTGGACTGATGCCACGCAGTCCTTTAGAGCAGCCGTCACACTCAGCTGGGTTCGGCACCTGATAACAGCGGTGACAATTTTTCCGAACATCTTGGGGACTTTAAGAAGTGGAGTGAGTCCTTAACCATTGTTCATTATGTAAGAAGGTACATTTATCTTTTAGTGTAGAATTCTAACTTCATAAACTCTATATACAGAGAGACATGAATACGGCTCTGGCCCTGGAGAATATATATTAATATATTTTTTTTGATCCTGTATTGGTAGGAGTTAATATGGTTAAGGCAAGTATCTTTTGAGGTAAAATTTCTTTTTTCAATTGAGTTAGCATATGCATTTAAATATATGTAATGCAATGTAACAGATACTTTGGGCACCGTTAAATTTAGCTAAATTATATTATTGATGCTCCTTCAAAGTTTATCATAACTGACTGCTAAAATTCTGTGAAATTGCTAATGTGTAGTGGGGACATATTGACTGAGTCATGTTATGATAACCAGTAAATGGGTAAAGCTAACAAGATAAATAACTTTCAGGTGGCATAGTTCCTTGCTGATTTTTTTGATAGGTCATGTGCATTACAGACTCAATGCTATCTTCTAAAAGTGGTTGCCAAGCTTGGGTACTAGGCATCAGATTTTTGTTACCAAAACTGAAAATGTGGTTGCCATTTTTAACAACCATACATTTGGAATGGTATATAATTAGGGGTGGCTCGATACAAGTTTTTCATGTTTGATACCGATCAGCCAACCTTAGTGTTTTTGTTTTGACTTTGAATCGAGTCATGTCGTCTGTAGACTTGTGTTGAGGTGTTTTGTTTGGCCTGTTCTGGCCACCATATTTCTACATTTTTTGTATTGTAGCTGCCGTGTTGTGCTGTATAGTAAAGTAGTCTGAAGTAGTGTAAATAAGGATGTGGAGACTGTAACCATTTATGAAGTAAAATGTTTGCATTTGCACTATACAGTGATTTTCTTCTGTGAATCATAGTACATGTCACAGTTTTAAGCCATTTGTGTGTCCTATGTAGTATAGGCCTAATTATCTAAAAAAAAAAAAAAAAAAAAAATGCTGAAACTGAAATAAATACTCTGTTCCCCCAAAGGAATACTTACAAAAAGACATGGTTTGACAACACAAAATGATCACTTGCCCATTTTTCTTATCAGATCAAAACTTTCTTTCCCCATAACCAATCTGTTCCTGGGCAGTTTTGGGACTGATACTGATTATCAGATTGCCACATCCTTAAATATAGTAAACTTAATGTGTCATTTATCGAGGTGTATGTTCTACACACTTTGCAATAAAATATTCCATAGGTATGTTCTAAATGAGCATTGTGTCTTAAGAGCTGTTACAACAGATTTGCAGAGTGTGTATTTAAAAGACCAATTTTACATTTGCTGTCTCATCAGTTGATTCAGACCAGTTTTGCTTTGAGAAGTAGTTCTCATGTTGTGAAACCTTGTATTTTGTTATGTTGAAACTGTTGGCTGCTCACCGTAGTCGTCTTAAAAATTTTCCGGTAGACCTTTATAATTTCATGACTGTTTAGAGCAATAAATTAAAAATAACATTAATCATTGTCTCAGGTTAACTTTGGGATGCACTTCTGAAATTTACACCAGGCCACGTGTTAAGTGCAGCCAAATTTTATTAGTAGTTCATAAGTCTATTGATTGTATCAGCCCTGTTGCTAAGTAGAAATTAATCATGCTTTGAAGAAATTCCTAGATTCAGGGACTTCTTAAAGTAAATATGCCACCTGAAACTGCTGCATTATTATTGGGTATTAATATTTTAAATATGTGAGGGACTGTGTGAGAGCACAAGTTTCAAAGATGATAGATTTCTAGGATAGTGGGTTACAAATAAGAATGTGGTGGTGCATAGTTTGTGTAAATAAACATTTGAAAAGATAGTGTACAGTAAGAAGGAAAATTAATGGAAATTCTTTTGTGTGTGTGTGTGTGTGTCTGTCTGTGATAGTTTTCAGTGCAGAGCTATTTTCATCACTTCACATTTGTACTAAAGGTAAAATGTATCACCTAATATTAATTGCTAGAAACTTTTAATCAATGCAATTAAGAACACTGACACCCCTACTGTCTGGGTTCTGAACTTTCAGACAGCTTCTTACAAGAAGAATGTAGTGTCAGAATTGCTAATGCTCATTTTGGTCCTGTAAACCTGTTAATAATGCAGAGAGGTAGTGTGTTTAAGGAACTGGACATCTGACAGGAAGATTGTAGTTTCAAAGGAACGGGGGTAGTTTTACTTTGGTGTCCATCAGAGATGTCTTTCCTGGTTTAAGGATTCAGCTACAAGTACAATTACAGTAATTACAATATTATGGTCCCCTTGAGTACATTTTTTTTTTTTTTTCTTAGTAGCTAAGAAAACCCCTATTCTTTCAGCATGGTTCAAATTATCTTTTCTTTTAGATGTATCTTTAAGATGTCTTGGTATATATAATTTTTTTATTTGATTTTAAATCAAAGATGATGGACATTAAGGTAGATTTTAACTGTTGTGAAAACTGAGTTATTGGATCCCAAAGGATGATGGTGCTATGGCAGGGTTCAGGTATTTCACTACACACTCAGTTGAGCACCATGTACATTGGTCCTGACATATTATAGATGTACATGAAGACAAATGTACCTCAGCATTTACATCCCAAACATCAGTGCAATTTAAGGTAAGGCACACTAAAATAGGCTACGCTAAGCTTGAAGCCAAGCCTTGACGCTGTTGTATAAATGGTGTTTGCTTGACACCAAAAGTTTAAGGCAGCATTATTTGAAGGGGTTCTCACATTTTTTTTTCCATTGCATTTATTTTAGAATCCTGTGCCTTGTTGCTGGGTAGTTTGGGCTGATTTCTTGAAGGAACATGAAGAGCATTTCTTGGACTTCACAGCAATATGGGGTGTATTAGCTTGAGCTGACACCAATGCATTATAACCCTGGCTATTGGTAAACAGAGTGTAGGCTTTGCATTATACATCTCACAGTCCCTTTCCCCTAACCCTTTCCTTGTCCCTTTCCCCTGGATGGAAATGCTGATTGTGATTTCTGAGTTGCTGCTTTGCTGAGAAGGGGAACAAGAAATGTATTATGCTCTGCTTGGCAACTTGGCTGGTGAGAAAAGGTCCAGTGTGTGTGTGTCCATTTGGGAACTGATGGTTAAAATGGCCACTGTGTGTCACTTTTTTTTTTTTTCCTTCTCCCTGATAGAGATTGTTTTTCAAAATTTGAACTGAACTATTATGGCCAGCAAAATGTCTGTTGGTATGTTTTCAGAAATGTCAGTGGTTTTGGAAAATGTCACACAGCAGTTGAGTGTTTTCTTAAAATTATACTGCAACAGGGCAAGTAGTAGCACTCAAGCTACTCTAGGACATTTTCGCTTGACAGTTAATCGCCATTGCCATCAATTGTAGAAACCTGTGCTTATATTTAGGTTCAGGATTAACCTTTGTATGTGGGTGCATGTTGAGACTGCCTTTTGAATATACTGAGACAATAGTGGAACAACTGTAGGATTGAGATGTTTGTAATGTTTGTAGGATGTACTAGGGTAGAAATAAACGTTAATGCAGAGCTGATTTTTGAAGTGCCGTGGCCAGTGCAGTAGGCTTCCTGGGCTGGTTTCTAAAACACTGATTAAACCTAATCTTAGACTGTCACCCTCTTAAAGAGAAAGTCTGTTGAAAAATAAAATTTGAGAACTTGTACCGTTTGATTCTGTGGCTATTAGCAAAATCAGCCTGTTCCAGACTCACAGAAACAGAACACATTATTTCTACACCAAAGTATGCACTAGGTGATCAAATGCATGTGTTAATCCCATCTTTTACCAGGTGATCCATTTTAAGAGGGTGATTTAGTCTAAAATTAGGTTTAATCTGTTTTAGAAACTGGCCGCCTGTGTTTCAATATGGCTTTTAAGGAAAAACATTGTTGAATTCAATGGTTGGTCACTTTCATTAACAAAATGGCATATGTTAATTCACATTGATTTGTCTGGCTACATTCCCCAACTATCCCTATCAGTTATGAGCAAGACTTCCTTCGTAGTAGTTGTACAGTAGTTGTCTGGTTATCAAATTATTTGTATTATTGTATTAATATTGTATAATTGAGACACTTATTAATATGAGCCACTAACCTGACATTGGGCAATCTGACTGCTGCTGTCTGAATGGAAGTGTTAAAAGTTGGCGTGATTAGAAATGTGTAGTTGCGGTGCATGCTGTAACTTGCTTTGTGCTATTAGACTTTTTTATGGGTCTATAAGGTATATGCTTGTTGCTTTAAGGGACTTGCATAGAACACTTTTAATATATCCCTGCCAATAGTCACTGTAATCTTGCACACAATTTTTACACACTGTTTAATACTCCCCAATGAGATGAAATTAAAATGAGATTTCTTGTTTTGAGCTTAATGGTATTGCTTCCAGGAGTATACCTTGTATCTTGAAATTGGCATTTTATTGCCCAGACCGAGATTCTCAGTTGGAATGTGTGCTGCATGGGACGGATGCTGTCAAGGGTGCTGTATGTCATGCAATCAAACATGCATAGAGCACAGCTAGGTGTAGCTGGAACTGCTGTGGATGTGTCTCTAAGCATGGCGCTGGAAAATTTACATGTATTTAGCCTGATCCATGTAATCCTATGTAATTCCGGCATGTTTAGGTGTTTTTTTTTAATTCACGTACAGCAGGTAACGAATGAACAACTGCTAGTTTTACGGCAATATTTTACATGTTGTCACCAGCTTCTAAAAGGATTTTAAGCATTAAAGGCAGGCAATGAAATCTTATCCACATACTGAGAAGAGAATTTAGTTGCTGCTGTAGGCCCAGCTTAGAGACTTTGGTTGTTCTTTTCGGCTTGTTTCCTAAGCTCTGCAAGATGGTGTCAAGAACATTTGATGTTCCCCAGGATAATGTGTAAAACAGCCTGTGGAATTGTCCAGCAGCCTAGGGATAATTGATTCATTTTCCTGGTAAAGTCAAACTGGTAGGTTTAAAGCTGCGGTCTTAACTTTGAAGTGTTATGTCTCAAATAAGCTGCATGCAATTGAAGGGCACCACTAAGCAGTCCAGCCAACTAAAGGTACGTGGGCTCATGTTTGGACGTATTTGCATGGACCACACCGTTACAAGTGCCTGTCAAGATAGTCTGACCAGCATCTTTGTAAAGTAACCTGTATGTGGAATGATGTTTTGATATCTTAGACTCAGAGCAGGCCTCTGTTGTCTTCACATTTTTAACAGGAATTATTGTGTATTGCTTGATGAGCAGCATTCCAAAATGGCAGTTTCATCAACGCTGGTAGTGTGTCTTCTGAGGAAGCTCTGAGAGATGGTGATGGAGGATGGCAATTCATAGAAAGCTGTGGTGAAAACATCAATCCCTTCCTTACTGTAGGCAGGTTTTCAGCAGGGTTACAAGTTTGAAGACTTGGGAAAGTATGGTTATAAATAGATGTGATTTTATTGGTTACAAGTAATAGCTGCTTCAGGATTTTGCAGTTTTATTAATGTGTTCATTAATGGTGTGTGTTAAAAATAAACCTCACATTCTTGACTTGTGTAAGTCTTATGTACAAAATTTGTAGTACAGATAGCTAACTGAGTTGCCTAGTTGAAGGGTTTAGACACAGTTTACTATGTCCAAATTCTGCATACATGCTGTTTAATTGTAGTCCATTCCCTCTTGAGTTTCACACCAAATATAAATGGTTTTCTAGTCACACATTTCATTCAGTCACAGTAAATATTTACAAGTGTTTCAGGTGATAGTTCTCAGACCTTTGCATCGCTAAATCAGCATATCAGCAGATGACTGTGTATAACATAACACATGATGTAGTGATGCAAAGATCTGCAGTACACAGTAATGTGCAAAAGTTTTACACACTCAAAGAAAATTGTGTTTAAATTGTATCAAACTGTGACATTGCGGTCTGTATGTCAGTTTACACATTTCAGGATATCTCAAGTCACCTCAATTTGCAGTTAGTAACCAATATACGAATGAATTTCTTGAACTCAACTATGAGTACATCTTGCTTGGCTAGTCAGTACCTCAAAATTAATTACCTAATTAACTTAAATTTAATCACCAGCTCACTTTATTGGTAACAAATACATGGAAAGGCTGCAGTGCTCTTGAAGAGAGATTTGGGAACCAAAGATGTGTACTGCTATCCATCCAGCCTGATATCAGTAACATTTTGGAGGACACATTGGTGTTCTTTTTAATGTACTGTTTAGAATAAATTCTAGAGTTAAGTCGTGCAATTTTCAGCAAATATACACTTACTGCGCAGATAAATGGCCTTAAACATTTTCGTTGCTTGCCTAAAACTTTTGCACAGTGCTGTATGTGTTCTGTACTACATGCAGAATCCCAGTGTGCACCGTGATATTCAAGCCCATATGCTAAATTCCCTCTCTCCCTGGACTGTACCTATGAGGTGCTTCCTTCATAAGTGTGAAGGTACAGGAGGTTAAACCATTGGCTATCTAGTTTACAGAAATTCTCACATGTTGTGCTCTGGAGTCAGTGGCCTTCCGCTGGGCACTAACAGTACAGCGATGGATTGGTGAGTTTTTTTCCAGGGTGCATTTGCCACCTTTTCTAAATCTGATTAGATAATTTCTATTTAGTTCTTTGGTGAGGAGTCTGTAGCAGCCATCTGAAAGATCAGGTTGCCTTCATCTAAATGATAGATGCATATCATGAAAGGACTGCACTGCCTGTCCAGTGGTGGGTAAGACCCATGAAGTGGCTCTTCCTCATTCTGAGGGAACAAGGTGTGATGATGAGAACCTGCTTGCATCTAGAGTTGCTGCTGATCGACATTGCACTATTTCTTCTGATCTCTTACTGTGCAGCAAGTCCTCTTTTTGGAGAGGTCCTTGTGCCTACATGAAGTGACTATTTTATGCTGTGTTTTGGAAAAATTGTACCTGTTTTATCTTGATCAAAGTAATCGTCTGGAGAATACTGAAATTGACACTTCCATTTAATCTATCTGTCCGTCCATCCTTCCTTCTTCCAGTTGAGGGTATAAGTGATTCAGGAAGTTCAGCGAACAAGGCAAGAGGAACCTGGATGGGTTGTCAATCCAATGCATGGCACACACACTCTTTCACAACATGGCCAGTTTGTCTAACCATATGTCTTTGAACATCAAGTAGGAACTCACTTATCACGTGGCAACCTTGCAAATTTCGCACACAGTAAGGGGGTGGTATTCTGAGCACAACTCTGCAGGGCTACCTTCTGAGCTGCCGTTCTGCCCTCTGTTTGTCTCTACGTAAAGTATTGTTCATTTGTATATCACATTAACTTTGATGCTATGAAGACTAATTCAAGATGCATCTGTTAAAAATTAAGTGATGCTGTTGACAAACACTTGAGGCTCATCAGTGTATGTTCAGCACAGAAATCTGTAAAACATTGCGCTTTATTAGTATATTGCTGGTGTACCACAGCCCCAAGCCCCTCTCTCTACTAGGGTTTTGTCCTCTCTGCGTCTGTCTCACTCAGCATCCTGTGGGTCTGGTCTTCCATTTAACTGTCCTGTTGGGCTGCAGCTGGACAAATGGGTGACAGTTTTCTTCATTTGTGAGAACAAACCATATCCATGAGTGCTGGACTCTTCATTCCTGCAAAAATATTTTGGTTTTATGCAAGTCGTTTAGTCCAGATTAGATCTGAAAGGTCTTAATTGTAGTCTAATTGTAACTTCAGAAAACTGAGCATGGTAAAGTGTGAAGGTATTTGTGTAAAGCTGCCACTCAACTGGCAATTATTTGGTTGACACAGCATATACAGCTCTGGCGTGAAATGGTTTCAGCTGTGGTTTTTTAGGCAACGCCTTTTTTTAAAGTTCTTTGATTACCGGTGATGTCAACATAATATTAATGAGTACGCTAAAGTTGTCAAATTAGCTGTTGAGTGCAATTTCTTAATTAGCTGCCTTTGTAAATCAGCTGTGAAATTGTGGAACAACTTTGCGAAAGCCCTACCTGTTTAAAGTCATAATGTGGCTTGGATAAGCAAGCAGTGTCCTTCAGAAAGACGTTCAGCTGGTATGTTTGTGGGGAGGGTAGATCGACCTGCTGGATTATGGTGATGCAGTGTACTCTGATGGTACGCTATGTTGTGAAGCATGCTGAAGGAGTAGTGAGTGATCTGGGAGTGAGTCTTAAGATAACACGTAAAATTGCATATGGGGGGAAAATGGTATTATCCCTGGCATGACAAAGGTATTGACTGGCAAGTACTTGCATGTCTGGTGTGAATGCATTGCGCATCAGTGCTTGTAGATTCTATCAAAAGGGTTAGGGGAAACGTCTATCTTTGCACATGTTGATGCATAGTTGTAGCTGTTTTTCCTGTTCTGCAACATAACCTATTATAGACTGTAAGTAAACAAAGTGCCTGGTTCAGAATTGAGCATCTAGTGTCGTGAACAAAAAGCTTGCTTTTGCAAATCCCAGGAAGTGTGTGGGTGTGGAAAATGCAATTGATTGGGTGTAGTTGGGAAATCATTATTTTTTTTATTAGTAATGTGTTCTGTGGAAAAATTTATGCACAAATAGTTAAAGTATATTCTATAGGATGAGGCACCAAGACCTACTAGGTAACTCCAATGTCTCCCCCATTGAGGTTTTTTTTCTCCTCACTCGAATTGTTACATCTCATCCATTGCACAATATTAAAATATGGCACTATAACCTCTCAGGACAGAGAGAACTCACATGGGCACTAGGTATCCACCTGGCCCTGGACCAGGATGTATGAGGAACGTTTATAATGCCAGTGGCCATGTATTGTTGACTGGTACATAGAGGGTTTCCAATGCTCTTTCTCAAACTTAGACACTCCCCTAGGCCAAATCAGTCAGGCCCCAAGTTTGTAGGCCCATTAGCTAGAACAAAGCATAAAAGGACTTTGATGAAAGCTTTGATGACCCTTTGAAAAGACTCATCATTCATTTGTGTGATCCTGACCCAATAAGCACTCCCTTACCCTGCATCCTGATTTATAAAGAATGAACTACAGCCTCCATGTAGTGGATAAAAAGATAATGGCTTATCACAGAGTTAAGTCAGCTTGTTATGGGTAGTAGTTAATCATAGTTGATTGCAAGACTTGCTCAATGATAAATCCCAAAATCATAATTGATTAGTCTGAGATCAAATTTGAGATTCCACAATTCTGATGTCATAAACACTGCATTACTAAGGTTATATTTCAGGAGATGGCCACTGTTTTGCTAAAGCACTTTGGCAAGTCCTGTCTCATCTCATTTTTCATAATCTGCACTGTAGTGACATTTTCACAATGCAGATCAATCTCATTACAGAATTTCAGAATCTGAGGGTGCAGGTTATTTAAATGTTAAAATTAAAATGTAAAGTAAACCTTTGAAGGTCTCTCTGTTTTTTGCACTGTAATAAAATACAAAATAAACTATACTCTGAGGCAGGCTAAAGCCTCGAGCAACATGGGAAACGGAAGGATGTCAGTCTATTGCAGGGCATGCACATTTACACACACAGTCCTACCCTTTATGGCATTGAGAGACACTAATCAACCTAACTGCATGTCTCCCAGATTGTTGGAGTACATGCAAACTTTACACACACTGAGTGGAAGCAGGATTCAAACCTCCCAGCCCTGGGGTTGTAAAGCAGCAAGTGCTACCCATTGAGCACCGTGCTGCTTGTTTTTAATTAATTACTTGATTACGAGAACGACTGCCTTATGATTGATGGGCAGTGAGTTTAGTTTTTGAGCTGTATAAACATTTGCATGGTGTTGCCAGCCATGTGTTCAGTCACTAACCCTTTGGTCCACCTAGACACCCTCCTGTAGTGCCTTGCCATCTCACAGGCCTTAGAGCAACTTCCCACTGTGGTTCTTTTGGCAGTCTGAAGGACGTTTCTGCTGTACCCCTCCTGACACTGAGGTCATTGTGATCCTGTGTCGTCCTGCCTGTCCCCTTTGTTCAGGTGTTGTTTCTCTGGGAATCCTTCAGTGGGACAGGTGACACCCAGAGTCCCACTCCTCCTTTGTACTCCTTCGGCGAGAATGTGTCACTGGGCTCGAACTGCTGGCACTGTTTGCTGGCAGGGTTATGCCCCTGTGGGGGCATCTGTCACTTTGGTCCACGGCTTCATTAAGTTGTCTAGTTGTCTGCTCACCCCTTGTGGCCAGTCCACTGAAATGATTTGCATCCCGTGCCACTCCTTGTGTCCGATTAGCGCATATGTATGTGTCTCTGTCGTGTGGCATAGCTGTCAAGAGCAGGGCAGCATGGCTTCCCTGAGGTAGCAGCCAGCCGGGGGAGTGACAACCCCCCCCCCCCCCCCCCCCCCCCCCCCCCCCCCCCCCCCCCCCCCCCCCCCCCCCAAAAAACAAACCCCAACCGTGTCCCCCCGGGGGGGGGGGGGCCCGGGGGGGCC
>JAACJT020000481.1:0-19382 GCA_009936485.2 Gymnarchus niloticus | reverse complement strand
CACAGGGACTGCACTTAATTTCGTTGTACTCGTTACAATGACAATAAAGATATTCTGATTCTGATTCTGATTCTGAATTGCTCAAAATGAAGGTGACATTCGGTCCCGAGATCTCGAGCGGGCCTCATAATTATATGGAGTTTAATGTCTTAGAAATAAACTACCGCCATTAAAGTTTGATTTCTGTTGGATCCAGTCTTTCGAAATCTGTAGTTTCGTTATGCAGTGTTAGCGTTTGAAATACAGGACAGCTTGCTTTTACTTTCTTTTTTTTTATGACTGCGGGCGTTCTTTGAGTTCATGACCGGAATATGACAAATAATTCTAATATATGCTATGAGGTTAAATCCTGGAAATCAGGATGACTGATAACTGTGCATCGTGGCTTTGGAAGACTCAAAGCTAGACTCGGATACAGCTGTAGAAAGCCTTGTTATTATGCATGAGGTCGCTAGACACTTTTAAAAACCCTCATTTTCTTTTAATCATGGTGTGAAGGAGTACCAGAATGATAAATGTAAGAAATGCAATAAACAAACCAATATACCAGCCAAAAATAATCAGGATGCCCAAGCAGGTTTCCGAGCTTTTCCAAAACGCTCCGTTATTCCAGAGAATTGTTGTCTGTGGCAATCAACATTTAACATGGATGACGGATAAAACCTTAAGAGCAGTTATAGGCCTATAATTATTGACCTATAAGAGCAATTATAGGCCCATGGGACACATTGTTATACCATGAAACATGCATTTCAGCAGTTTTTCCCAGTCAAAAATCGAGTTCAATTCTCGGAACAATTAGCCTACAGAACTGGCTTGGTTGAGTTCCTGACAAATATATTCATATAGGAAAATATAATCCTATCTACTGATAAATATAACTTGCTTTTTGCTATTATCATTAGTTGGGAAGAGCAGGGCTAGTTGTCACACAATTAAGCTGTCACACTTCACATACTTTTGGCCATATAGTGTAGTTTATCTCAGCCTCAGATGCCAATTATAAGTAATGGGGGAGACTAGAGCTAGTTGTCACAATGTGACAGTTTACCCATGTGACAACTAGCCCCGGTCTCCCCCATTACTTATAATTGGCATTTTAGGCTGAGATAAACTACACTATATGGCCAAAAGTATGTGAACACTAGCACTTATTAGTGGAAATATTTAAATATTTAAGCCATACCTGTTGTCGATGTAGGGTATAGTCTGACGCCAGGCTGCTAGTGGGTGCTCATCCCAGTTTGGTGGCTAGGAAGGGGCACTGAGCAGGAAGAATAGCTCAGTGTCCTTTTCTTTTTGCTGATGGAAAGCCATTGGAAAGCGAAGTTTTGAAATAAATCCGTGGCGAAGGACTGCGCACCCAAATCGCCTTTGGTCTCCGGGTCGTCTCTGTGGAAAAGCCCCGGTCGTTTGCCGGCCGCCAATCCCCCAACCAACCATCGAAACACAACACAGAGTTGGCGCACGCCAGACGCCGGGGGTTACCTTGACATAAGAGTACAGTCAAGCACACAGCATGTAATCTCCAGCAAGAAACACCGGCAATGAAATAGGTGATACTGGTGCCATCATAGGATGCCAACCTTCCAACAAGTTACTTTGTCAGATTTCTGTCCCGATCGACTGCAAGTGTGGTGACTGTGAAGTGGAAACATCTATAGAAGCAGCAAGGCTTCAGTTGTGATGTTTTAGGCAAGTCACACAAAAATTAATCTGATCATCCAACATCAACAGCCAGCCTCACTAATTGGCCACAAATGACTGCAAATCCAAGCAACAGTATTGCAACATCTAAGTAGAGAGAGAGTAGAGACTATTATAGCAGTAAATGGTGGACCAACTTGTTGTTCATACCCTAGGTTTTGGATGAGATGTTCCACAGGCAGGTGTCCACATATTCTTTTAGTCATGTACCTGTATAGTGTAGGTGACAGCCCCTTTCAGACAACAGTGTCTAATAATCAAAATTATAATAATGCCTTTTGCTTTGATTCTCAGTCCCAATACACCCAAATGTGATTATCTAAGCCTAGTTGATGCTGTTGCTGTCTTGGTCCTTCAAAACAACAGCGATGGCCGGAAAAGGACTTCAGAGGCTTCACTTGCTGAGGAGCCCGAAAAAAAGCACAACTCCCACAACGGTTGTTGGTCATTTTTACAGGAGTGCCATGGAATCCATTATCACTCACTGCATCACGACACGGTCCTCCAGCAGCACCTCCGAGGACAGGAAGGCTCTCTAGCGCATCATCAAAACAGCCCAGAGGATCACTGGCTCACAGCTTCCAGCATTGGAAGAAATTTACAGAACCCGCTGCAGCCGCATACCATGAACATGTGCAGCAAGCCGACCCACGCCGGTCACAGCCTCTTTACCCCTGTGCCATTGGGCAAGCACTACAGGGCCCTGCATGCCCACACTACTGGAGAACGGAACAGTTTGTACCCCAGAGCCGCCTGGATGCTGAACTCACAGTGCTCACTCCCACACTTAACACAGCAGCACTGAGAAGATAGCAGACCTCAGCCACACTACTCACATTACAACACTCTTACACATTTACTGTAACTGCACTAGGCCTGCACTCTACACACATTATTACATGGCCTGGAGCTGATCTGGACCTCAGGCCACACTCGACCATCATGTTACACTTTGCTTACTGTTCCAGGTACAGTCCACCATGACCCGGCATCCGCTATGACTGCCGCTAAGTCATTATTATTTAGCTACCTCACCTCCAGTGCAGTAATCAGACCTCAGCTCTGTGGCTGACGCCTTATTTATTTACCACACTACATACATTTACTCACTGCCTCCAGCCATCAGTACAATAACTACATATTATCCTTTATTTTCTTACGCTGAGCAATACCCCATACTATACAATACCCTCCCCCTCCCTTCCCTTTTTGGCTACCGATTACTTACGGTTTACTATTCTACATAGTCTTTCACGTAGTTTATTTACCTGTTGTTGTTTATTGTACTGTATTGTTTACTTCCCATCTCACTGTTTACTTGGCTTCTATGGGCTTGCTCCGAACGAAATCTCGTTATACCTGTACAATGACAATAAAGGTATCTTGCCTCTTGCGTCGTGCCAAGACCTGATGCCAGTTCCAGTTGTCTGGGTATTCCCCTTGTTTCCCGTCATCTTTATCAAAATAAAATCCCCTTTCCATCGTGCTGTCCCGGCATCAGGTGTGTTGCTAGCATACTTTTCAGGTCCACATCCTAGGAAATCTAGAGAGCTTGTATAAAGTTTGGCCAATCAGAATTTGGAAATGGGCAAGGAACATCCTCACCGTTGTCTTAGTCATTGTGTCCGGTGCTTTCAACTTGCTATAGAGGCAGAGTAGGCTGTTTGTAATGGCAGACGGTCCATTCCACTGTGAGGACATGTTACCAAGCCCTTCTGCAGTAAAAAGAGTACGACACTGTCAGCCGAGTCATGCAAAACAGACAAGCAGGGTGCTTATCCCTTTTCTCGCATGGCACACACTGCAGCTCAAACACCAGATTCAAACAGGGATCACGCTTCATACCAGTTACAATGAGACGAAGCACGAGAGATGTAAATTTGCAATTTGAAAACAAAGACTGCCTTTTTCAGAAGTATAAACTGGTTTAAAGTTTATATTTCAGGCCACACCTGAAAGGGGATTTCCAGTATACGTCTCTCTAAGAGGCCATCAAAGGGCACATACAGGCAAACATGCAATTATGCACGACAGATCATTTTGAAGCACCAATTAGCTTAAATTGCATGGCTCTGGGAGAAAATCTTCAAGACAGAGGCAGAACATGCAAACTCTGCACACACAGGGTGGAGGTACCATTTGAACCCCCAACCCTGGAAGTGTGAGGCCACAGTGTTAATAACTGTAAAGAGACGACCATCAAGCTAGCTATAAAATCAACTTGTCTTTTGGGAAAAAATGGGGGGGATGTTCTCCCAATAATCAAGCTCCTGCATACAAAGAGCGCTGCTCTCTCCTTAATCTCTCATATCAAATGATTCTTTATTTAGTCCTGTGACAAATTTGGTATTGAACTGGTTAAAGATAGCACGACAATGAGAGAAATTGTTTCAGAAATAGCATAGGAATGTCAGTGCGGAAGGAGTCCCACCCTTCCATGGAGGCTGCAGATAAGCCAGCAGTGAATGTGAAGACAGAAAATAAGCATGGGACCCCCGCGGCAGCCACAGAGCTACAGCTGCTTGAGGAAAGGCTCGCTGTGGGGTTCATTCCAAGTGACCTTAACCTCCAGGCATCACAGGCTGTTCCTTTACGACAATCCTGAGCAAACAGAGCCAACAGACATCGGCATCTGTAACCAAACTTAACACCTCTGCAACATGACGTTGTACCCTCTAGCCATGCTTACACAGCGTAACGCAGCTTTTCGCACATTTATGGCCTAATAAATGCATAAAATCACAATGGCTTTCCAGTGCAGAATGCAGAAAGGTTTCCAAGAGGAGAACATGCCCACACAGACACCCTGACAAACAGACCCCTCTCTGACGGTCTCAAAGCATTTTCTCCCCCTCAGGAAAAATAAAAGAGACCAAAATAAAAATCCCGACGGGAACAGGCCCCTCACACTGTGAAATCGAAACGTCAAAGCCTGACGTCCCCCAAAAAACTCATAGGGAAATAACACGCAGGAAAAAACAAATAAGAACGGAAACAGACATGCCATAAGCAAATTGCATGAAAGGCAGAAAATAGACAAAGAAGGACAGCAGAAAGTTGACTGGATCTTCTGAAAAGAGAATATTATTTTACTTTGTGACACTGGACGTGTGTATGGGGTCACCTGGCATGTCATTGTCTACCAGTAACCATAATCACAGAGATGTTTAAATGAATTGGGAGGTTAGCACACATCATAAGCCACCCAATTCTGACTGCATTGCCTTGCCGGCAAACACTGCAAAAACAACCATCACTCTGGCAGGACGCGACTCAGCATTTTTTTTATTGATATGAATTCATAGATAGCAGGAGGAAATCCTCTGTCACCATGCCTGACAGTCGCTCTGCTTCCCCGATGCAGTGCAGCAAATAGCAGTTGCTCGATGCAGTGAGGCACCTCTCTGTTCGCCTCCGCGGTTTGCAGAGGAGAAATTCCCTGAAGGATGCTGCAGGGCCGCTGGATAGGGGTGGGGCTCAGAAACTGAAACCTTAGTGGCTTTTTAGGATGGGGGCACCAAGTAAACGGTGGAAGCGATGTATTGGTGTCTCCACAGAGGCAAGGTTTCGGAAAGTCCTTCACCCCTTCCAGGAATGTCGTCTAGTTGCCCATATTGCCTCGGTCTCGTTGGACCATGCTTGAGGGACCCTGATGCGAGCTGAGATGCAACGTCCCGGGTTACCCACCTGGCAACAGGTGCCACATGAGAGACCTAAAAACAACAACACTGACCAGGGGAATGAAGCTGCCTTACCTCAGTTAAAACACTCTCAGACGGCGAACTGGTCGGGGAACGGGACCATAAGGGACCACAAACACCAAAATGCTGCCTGAGCGTGGCAGTGCTGAACTGAGATGGTTTTGTATTCTGTAGAACACTAGAAGCTTTTTGCACACAATATGTAATTAACCCATGGTGCCGTTTGGTTATTTGGTTAACACAGTCAACAGCAAAGCGTTATTTTCATGGCTGTGAATGACACTGAAAACAAGATGGCCACTGAAAGACGTCACCGACGCCACTGTGGCAAGATACCGTTGTCAGTCACACAGATGGCTACCATCGGCCTAGCAGCTAGAGTCGCTTCCATCGAAAACAGTCCACCTCCTGCAGACAAGTCTGAAAAAGTCTTGGATTTTTCTGATTGCTATTTAAGAATTCGGGGACTTTCAGCAGTCACTCACAGTCAAAAGCACCAGCCTGAGTCACACGAGGACACGGGAGTCAGTGGAGGTTGCGGGCGAAATCAATGGCCGTGTTGTTGAAGAGTCAAGCACATACAGGACCATTTGCGGGGGTCACTCACGGCGTCACGATGACAATGCTACTATTACCAAAGAAGATTTATACACACAAAAACTGGCGTATTATACGTTGAATCACATACAACACCAGGACGGCTTAATGAATAGTTATATGAAAAGCAACTTCATTGGAAAGCACCTTCCTCACCACCCACTTGGCCATGAAGACATTCTTATTGCATTTTTGTTGTTACAGGTTATATCAGGCACACTATTCAAAGGTGACATTACGTACTGCAGTCATGTTTTCAACGGGAAAGTTACTTTAAACTTCTATAGAGAGATGTTTTGGTATATTATTTTTGAACATTTTAATAATTTACTGAAAAAATATATACATACAAACTGTTCAGGGGCCCGGAGACAGGAAAATTTCAACGAGAACGAGTCTGTTGTACAAAGTCATCTCGACAATACTTATAGATTTAAAAAAAAATCCAAAAATTTAAAAAATTAACCAGAATTTTTCTATGATACGAAGTGAACTGAAAGTATTTACACAATTTTGACACTCAGAGCTGCTCAGGATTAGCGTCATTCAAATGTACATTGAATGCCGATATTACAATAAGTTAAAATGTGGTTAAATTTCGTCAAGCCTCAAAAAACTGGTAAATTTAAATGTGCACCGGTAATAATGGAATGTCACAGAATCGTCCAAAAACAGAAGTGTGAAAAGGAAATTTTCTACTGTTTAACCAAAAACCACTGTGCAATACAATTGACTAAAAGCATTGCACAAATCTTATCTGTAGAGTGGTTCTATTCTGCATAAGGAGAAAATGGAAACACTCTAGCGTACAAGGAGAAAGGTTATCCCAGCAATGCCCAGTCCAGCAGCAGCGTAGAGAGCTTTTCTCATGGATGACTCCTGATCTGCTGATCTTGCAGTCTGGAAAAAGCTGGTGAACCCCCCCTACACAAGAGACAAAGAGAAGATAAATGTCAACCTCAACTTAGGGGAACACACAAATAAAGTTAAATTTTAAAATACCCATATAGGTTGACATAGAAAAACTAGAACAATTGCGTGTCCTTCACTCTTTTGCGGCTTCACAGATGTCTTGTGACATCTTGTGGCAACCCTGGCAACATTCCACTCAGTGTCTCCCATCTGACACAGACAACTCTGCATCACCCCCGGAACCCGTGCCCGTTGCTCTTCACACCACATTCCTTCACATCCTGCATTTTAACCCGCATACACACCACCAATTCATTACAAGTGGGTTTGGGAGCTTTTCATGTCCAGGAAGGGTTGCCATTTTGACAAGATGGTTAAGCTGGGGTCCGTTCCAGAAAGCAGGTTCAACAAATCTTACTGACAAACCTGAATTCTGAATGGGGAAATTCGAGGAATCGACAAATCCTGAAGTTGGGTGTTCAGTTTTCTCCAATCAGAATCCAGGTTTAACTGTAGGATTTGTTAAAACTGCTTTCTGGAAGGACACTTGATGGCAGTTTTAAAAGTTTCAATGTCCTATGAAGGCAACAGTCACTGCTATATAATCAATCTGTGTTACCCTGTCGGTATCGTGGAATCTAAACACCAAATATCAGTCATTTTAACTTCAAAACAACAAAATACCTGGTTGCTTTCCTGGGGTACAGATTTAAAAAAAAAAAACAAGGATTTTGCCACAGTACACACCATTGCAAAAAGATCAAGCATACATAGGAAACTGTCTCAAAATTAAACTATCGGTAATGAGAACTTCCCCTTTAATGTAAATGCTATACCTAATGCTATGTTAGGAGAAACTGACACCCCCGTCAGACTATTTGCAGAGCGCAAATTCTGCTCTGAATAGACTAGAAAACCAAAGTACTGACATCATAGGGATGCGAAACCCCTAAAGGCTCTTCTCTGTTTCGCATGAATAACAATTTCATTTAGATACAGAGATGAATAAGTAATTGGGGTGGGGAAAAAAAAAAGACTACAGCAAATGGGTCAATTTCTGTGTGGAATTCCCCTTTAATAAAATGATTGGCCAACCGATCCACTTCTGTGAACAAGCAGCCATGTCAACAGCTGCTCTCTTCAGTGTTTGTGTGCAGAAGCACCTGCTGCCAAAACAGTCTAAAAAAACCAGGTGAGGCTTTTCCACCCATTTCCAGGTATTTGAGATGCTGTCTACCCAGACTTTACACTTGCCTGAGAAATTAACCACAGGAGCTTATCAAGTGAGGAAAACTCGTAATTTTTCTTGACAGAAGTCTTTAAGATAGAGCTGGGATCTGAGGACTCATTCAGCCTGCCAGCTTATTGACACCATAGAAAAGGAAGCACCTTAAGCAGTCAAGTCCAAATAAGGGCAGCTGAGGTTCTCCTCAGGAATACAAAATTCAGAACACTTGCTGAAGCTATGACATGAAAAGCTTATGGATGAAATCCCTGAAGTATTTGCTTGCATCTTGAGCAAGACCTCGAACGTTTGTTGGTGTCCTACAGCTGCACATGCTTTCCATACCTCAGCTAAGAGCACAAATGCCTCTGCCGTTTGCTTAAGCGAGCTATTTGGTCCACTGACCATTTTGAACTGGATGGGTTCTGACTAGACCGTGAATAGTTCTCACTAAAGATCTTTGCATGTTAAAATCAAACCTGAATTCGGAAAACAAAACAGAACAATGGCTCTCTAAGGAGAAAGCTGAGAACTTGCCCCGCCAGATTCTGGCAGTTCTTTGGAGGCTTCCACCCATTCACTGTAATATAGGCACGATAGATTTTCATAGGCTAAAGTATATCCAATTCCTACTCATTCCTAGGGAGTTCAGGAGAGAATGTGTAGAAAGTAAAAGCACCTAAAATGAGCGGTTTGCGTCAAATGATTACGTGCACCTACCCAGCCTCCATTCTGGATCAGCCATTCTTGTTTCTCCACATTGAGGAACTCTGCTATTATCTCCGCCAGCCGTCTGATGCAGCTGACACCTTCTCCTCTGGAGTAGAGTTCACTCGCCAGCACTCCAGTAAAGGCGAACAGGGACACGACTCGGCCCCAGTTTAACTTTCCATCGCTAACCAGCTCGACCATCACCCTCTTCAGACCAGTCCAGGGCTCAGGGCCACAGGTAACCAGGAACGCTTGCACAAGAGAATGCAGTTGCGTCCTCTGTGTATTCTCTATCTCCTTAGCCAGGCTTCTCATGGCTTTAGCCGACTCGCTGGGGGGTGTCCTCTTGACCCCAACACAGAAGCCCAAGTAGTCATCGGCCACCATGAGGGTTTCGTTCTGCAATGCCCTGGACATAGTCACTGAAAAAGCAGAAGCAGCACACACAGTTATCCTTCAAATACCAAACACGTTTAATTTGGTAGTTAGAAAACGCTGGAGTATGAGGCAAAAGGTTACTATTTTAGTTAAAATGACCAGCGTCCACGTTACACTTCTTCGTGTCCCAAGGAAGGAGTTGATGAACTCTACAAATTACACAGCCGAACCGAAACAGTAAAACAAGGAATAGTAATAAAAATACAACGTATAGACTTACATACCAGGATAGAGACCGCATTTTATCTCCGATATAAATACGGCATGCTGTTATGTGAATTTTCTGCTTATTATCCCTCTACATTAAGAAGGCAGTGTGGGGATAATATTCTTAGGTAACAAATGTTGATGAGTGTCATATAATATAGCTGATAAATTACAGATAAGACCTTACAAAGCAGCAAGTCATTAGAAGCGAACCCGAACAAGTAAATTCCGACATAAATCGTTATGTCAAAGCTACAAAGTACGAGACACGGAAAACTGTGGTAGAAATAAGTGAGGTCCGTTCAAAATATCCCGAGTAAAAGCAGCAGGAGTCAAAGGAGAGACCCCCGCAGGGAAGACACGCGTTAGACTCAGTAAAAAAGTAACTCTGTATCTGAAGCGGGAGTCAAAGGAGAGACCCCCGCAGGGAAGACACGCGTTAGACTCAGTAAAAAAGTAACTCTGTATCTGAAGCGGGAGTCAAAGGAGAGACCCCCGCAGGGAAGACACGCGTTAGACTCAGTAAAAAAGTAACTTGTATCTGAAGCGGGAGTCAAAGTGAGACACCAAGAAGGGAACATCAGAAGAGGAGGAGAAACTCTGCAATCTCTGGACATAACACAGAAAGGGGCAGACATCTGAGAAGCCATGGTGGTGTTAAGAAAATGAATAAATGAATGAGGAGGACTGACCTTGCCAGCGATGGAAGCCCCTCTCCCGGTGGCGACAGAAGCGACAGTGGGGTCATGCTGTCATTGTCACTTCCTATTAAGTCTCATCATGAGCTTCCCTAAGGTGACGTCTGCATAGCCGGGTAACTCCATCGGGTGACTTCCTCTGGATTTTACGCCAAAACCATTCATTCATTCATTCATTCATTCATTCATTTCTGCTCCGAAGAGCAAAATCTGTACATTTAAATCTCGGCTTCAGTTAAAATGCGAGAAATCAAATGTCTGGAGGACTTTCAAAAATATATGACCCCCCCTTCCTCGGCCAAAGAGAAATGAAGACGTTATTAAGACTAGAGAAGGCGTACAGAATGTGGTGTTCCTATAAGCTGTTGGCTAGATGTTAATGTTAAATTAGGGTAAATAGTGGTGGATGAGGTGGATGAGCCAGTTTTTACTTACATTGTCCTCCACACAGGGCCAGAATAAATAAGGGAATGATCAAACTAATAAAAATGTTTTTCTACTTTAGGATACCGATTGCTTTACCCCCAACCCACCAACCAGCGTGTCCAGCACCTGATGGGGTTCCTTCTCGGAGCACCAGTAACACACTCCAGTACTGCGTGTGTTTTCTTTCTCCTGGACCTAGTCGTACAGTTAAACTCTCATCTTTCTCCTGATTTTGGTTACAGATTGTGTAAATCTCCGCTTTCTAAATTCATGTTTGCTGATCACGACTCCATTTTGAGTAGTTTCCCTTAGTTTTGTCTTGTCGATATTTTTATGTAGTCATAATTACTCCTCTCCTCATCATTTCGCACATATTGAAAAAAAAAAATGAAGCACATACGTACTTATACACAGTACATGTAGTTTATTGCATGTTTATGGACAGCAGCGGTTTAACCTGACAGCTCTAGGACTGGAGGTTTAAACCCTGTGTTTGTGTGGGTTTGTGTGTGGGCATGTTTCCCAATTTTTTAGGCCAGTTTCCTCACACAGTCCTTTAATGGGGGAGTGTTCAGTCCAAGGTGTAACCCTGTTAGAAGGCAGACTGATGGATATTTATGAATTTATTTATTAATTTATTACTGCCTGATTCAGCACTTCAACTTTAAGGTTATGTTAAATATCCAGTGAACACGATTTATATATATATTTTTTCTGTCCTGGATAATGTCTTTCGCACTGTTAAAATAGTCTCATGCAATAGGCTATATTGACATATTATTGACTGCCGGGAAAATAAAACAAATTAACATTATAGCTGTATAAGAATATTTTAAAGCCCCTTGTCACCCCCATGCCTCGTCCCAACATGCAAACGTTAGATTGGTGCGCGCACACACACACACACACACACACACACACACACACACACACACACACACACACACACACAATTGAAACTCCACACTCTCTCAGCTTGGGAACCACTGCTCTAATTTAAAAAAAAGTAAATATTTAACAGAAAAGGTCTATGTGCTAATTTTATTTCCCGTACTGACATGAGGAAGTGCCCGAGAATTGGACACTGATAGTTTGTGATCTATAAAAATAAATATAATTGAGGTAAATTAATTGATGAAAAGTCATACAAACGAGTAGCTACTAGTCATATCACATCACTCCAGTGAAATGCTGACAAGTTGTTGCCATTTCATTATCAAGCAGCAGAGAGTCCAACAGAACAGTCCTTGGGTGGTATGGGTGTCCACATACAGGGTATACAATGTGCCATTTCTAGGAAATCTTACAAGCTGAGGGATGTAGTAAAACCTAGAGTTGGTGTTAGCGCTGAAGCTGGGAGTCCAGACAGACTCCAGCGAATAGTCCCCACGTATTCCGTAACACCTCATGCCCAGACCTGGAGAGAGAAACGAAAAATAAGCAAGAAATCATGAGTCCACTGAATGGAACTGATAGGCAAAGATAAGTTAGCTAAGCAGTTTCACTCCTGTAATGATTGTCTGCGTGGGTTTAACCAAGAGCAGAATCATGTGATACCAAGAGCTTCCTCTTTCTTATTCCACCACCACAATGTGGAATCTCCCACAGCACAGCAGTCATTGTCCACATGGGGACGCTCGTCCCACACGTGTCAATACTGCCTGCTAGGCCTTCTCGCAATCTCACCCTCAGAGTGTGGTCCCAGGACCCTGAGCAGAAAGCGGTACCGTCGGGCGAAACTCGTAGTGTGCTGACTCGGTTTTCATGGCCAAAGAGGATGGACACTCTGCTGCCCTTCAGGACATCCCACACGTTGATGGTGTAGTCGTTGTATCCGCCGAACAGCAGCCGACCTGCATGTGAAAAGCGATGAAGGATCTGGGACTCGATTTGCTCCATCTGCATACTAAGTATTGGCACATGGCTGAACTGCGTGTGGGTTGATCTTACGCATGTGAGTCATGGGAGTCATGCTTGTGAGTCATGGGAGTCATGCTTGTGTGTCATGGGACTCAACATCATAGCTTCAAACATACAGCAGCTTGAAATGGATTAGGCAAACCTTTTTTGAACAGGGTGGGGGCCCACAGTGTTACCCACCCTGCTATGTACCTATTAAAGGTCAATATTAAAAAAAAAAAAAAAAATCTCAGATCAGCCGGTTAACCTTTCGGTATGTACCACCGGGATTCAGGGAGCAGAGATCAGCCGGTTTACCTTTCGGTACTTACCACCGGGGTGCAGGGGACAGAGATCAGCCGGTTAACCTTTCGGTATGTACCACCGGGATTCAGGGAGCAGAGATCAGCCGGTTTACCTTTCAGTACTTACCACCGGGGTGCAGGGGACAGAGATCAACTGGTTTACATTGTAGTACTTACCACTGAGGGAAAAATCCACACTAGAGACTCCAAATATGATGCTTTCCTTCAGGTAGATGGCCACTTCCCTGTCGGCTCGCAAGTCATAGAGACGACACTGAAAGACAGCAGTATTGCGCATGACTAGTGTAATGAGGGAATTTTTATGGTACAGAACAGAGCAAGTGTCAGGGCAAAGGCAAAACAGTTTATGCAATAACTCTATTTAATACAGAGGGCAGATTACCATGTACCTCCCCTTCCTGTAAGATGTTGTGTGCAGGTTTTCATGCCAACCAGCACCTATGAAACATTTATGCTAAATATAAAAGATAAACTGCTCATTCAATGCGCATAAAGTACTGTACACTTTCTACTTCAGACCCTTTATGAAAAAGATAGCGTGCAATGACCCCGAACAAAACAAAATCAGAGAAGTCTCACTTAATCTAGAACAAATCTAATCGCCCACGCTAAAAAAGCACTCGTAAACCACAAAAGAAAGGGGAATAAAAGCTTATTTATTTAGGGAAGTAACACAGAGGACAAAAGAAAGGTGCAGTGGGGTGTTGAGAGAGACGAGCACCACGGAGTAACTCACGGTGGCGTCATCGGAGCCCGATGCAAAGGCGTCACCGCTGGGATAGAACCTGGAGACAGGGGAGGGTAACTGGTCAGGAAATGGGCTGAATCTTGAAGAGGTACTGCTTGGTACAACACATCCAGGGCTGACTCACCTCACACTGTTGATGTCTGATTCGTGGGTTTCAAAGGACTGGATGCACTGCCCTGTACGCATGTCCCACACATTGGCTTTCTTGTCGCAGCCCTGTGAAACACAGAGGGGAGGGGACCTTCAGCCCATGACAGCGAAGATTCCAAGTTCTGGAATTTGCAACTCGGCAGGAGATCCTGGAGAGGGGCCCTACCCCTGAGACAAAAGTGTTGCCAGTCTCTGAGGGGGCAAGGTCCAGGCAGAGCACGTCAGCGCCGTGACCATGGAAACTCTGCAGCAGCTGCCCACTTTCCACATCCCACAGAGCACATGTGCCATCGCCGCTTGAGGTCAGGATCTGGGGACAGTAGTGAGACAGACAGAAGTCTCAGTCACACACACATACACTTACATCAGCATAGAAGCAAAAGTTTCCAAAAGGTATAAAGACAAGCAAACCAGCACACAGGCAGCCACATAGTAAAAATGCATTCATGGACACACATTTCTTTAAAATTTTAAAGTGCCACTTCTTAAAATAACAGAACTTACCCTGTAGACCTCTGTTACTGGACCTGAACGAAACACTACTTTAATGAACTTTATCTTGTCATTACGTTTGTATTGAGAAAAAAAAAAAATGCTTGTGATGTATTGAGTGTTTTACTGCCATCTTGTGGTGCCACTGGGAGATTGAAGTAATACTCTCAATTTTCAGGTGTATCTAGTTGACCGTAAACATGTACAAAGCAATCCTTTAATCCTGGTACTGAAAAATGCAACAAATTAAAACTCTTTTTATTGCCTGACCTCCAAAATTACAAAATTTGGGTTATTGCACAGTTTTACTGAATTAATTCAAGTCAAATTTCGTCACGTGTTCCAGAGAGCACAGTGGAAAATCTTTTGTTGCAGGGGGAGGGGACAGAGCACGGGGGGCAAAAACAGCATAGAATTACAAGGAATACAGTGCATAGACATAAGGTAGTGCGTAAAACAGAACAGTGCAAAGCTACAAACAGACAATGTTGAATCGGTGAGTCTAAAGTGCACTAGTGACAATTATGCAAGTAATATATACAATGACTGATAGGAAGTCCTGTGCAATTGAAAGGCAGAGGGTGTAGGACTGGGCAGCAGCCTGATGGCCTGTGGAAAGAAGCTGTCCTTGCACTGGTGACGCTTCCAGAGGGGAGGAGTGTGAAGAGGCTGTGAGCTGGCTGGCTGGCGTCGCTGATGATCGCCTCGGTCCTTTTCTGGCAGCTGGAGAGGTAGATGGACTTGAGGTGTGGAAGGTCTGTGCCGATGATCTCGGAGGCCGTTTGGACAGTCCTGAGGTTCCCCATCCACATCGTAATGCATCCTGTCAGGATGCTCTCATTTGTGCAGCGGTATTAGATCACCGAGGTCTTTGTTTTGTTTTTTCTCTCCTGAGAAGGTTGAAGAGCTTTGGACTGTGAAGAATCTCTGTTGAGCTTTCTTGAGGTTGCAGCTGATGCTGAGAGACCAGGAGAGGGAGTGGGTGCTCTGTCGAAGGAGGCCTTGAAGACTGACCAGTCAGCCCTATCCAGGCAGCCTTATAGTCTGGATTCATATTCAGGTGCCCAGCACCGTATCTTTCTCATCTGCGGTGGAGTGCGTTCCAGCTCCCGTTGGTTGAAATACCCGCCGATGACGGAGATTCCTTCCGGGTGCGATTTCTTTTGTTTACAAATGGCGGCGTACAGGTCGTCGAGCGCATGCGCAGCTGGTGCTTCTGGCGAGCGCATGCGCAGCTGGTGCTTCCAGTGGCACGTAAACGGCAGCGAGCACCACCCAAGAAAACTCTCCGGGCAGGTAAAATGGCCGGCCCTTTTGAGGTGGTCCGGGACTGGCGAACAAGACTTGGAGACGATTTCCACATCAGTGCACCAGTTGTTGTTAATAAATGTTATAATTCTGCATCCTGTATAGCGGTATTCCTGAATAAATCGCAGGACTCTAATTTGTCGATTAATCAACATTTTACTTCAAGGTCTCTCTCTTCTCACAGTTCCCCTCAAGAGTCACACTCCTTTCCGTCCGGGTACAACAAACTCTATATTGTTACGTCCTAACTTTTCCCCCCCAACTGCGTAACAATCCACTTACGTACAACCGTAGCACAAGTAAACAAAATACACAACAAAGCATCCATCTTCTCGGCGGCTATACTCAACTGATTATCTCCAAAACACTGTGTATGATCTGTATCATCTGTTGTTGACCTGTTCCATCACCGTGGCTGGTGTCCACTGGGTGTTGTTGGATGTCTCTGTACACTCACTTGTTCTCCTTCCTGCAGTGGTCACAGATCCTTTGCCCCTCTATTATAGTAGTGAGTTTCTCTAGACTGGTTGACTTCCACTGCATGGTCCGTTTTCACCACAGTTGGCTGTAGCAAACCATCACATGTTGGCAAGTGTTTTTGTCCTTGTGCAGGACTGACATTGAACCCTTGTGATGGTGTGTTCCTGTATTCTAGAATAGCCAGGTAGGTATCTGACTTTGCCCGCTTAACCTTTTCAATGAGCTGTTTTGCTGTCTTTACAGCAGATTCTGCCTTGCCATTACTTTGTGGGTAAGCTGGTGATGATATTTTCAAATTCCCAGTCCCTACTAAACTGAATTCCCATGAGCTGTACTGTGGCCCATTGTCTGGGATTATAATATCTGGGATTCCGTGACATGCAAAGTGAGCCTTCAATTTGTGCATTACAGTAGTTGATTTGGCATCTGGTAGATGGTCATCTTCCCAAAAGTCCAAGAAATTAGGTCTCTGTAATTGACAGTGAATCAGTCTGTTCCCACTTTGCCCATGGTCTCAGTGGAATGCCATGTGGGCACTTCAATTCTTTCTGCTGTCGGGCATCTACAGCTATGCATAGAGCATACTGGCCTACGGATGTCTAAGTTTTCATTCATGCCCGGCCAATATATACATTCTTCTGTACGCTGTAAACAGCTTTCAATGCCCATATGAGATCCATGTATTTTGTGCATAATTTCTTTTCTCAGGCAAGTTGGTATTTTTGCTCTCTCCCCTCTGAAAATCACACCCTACTACACACTAAGTTCATCCCTCATGGAGAAAAATGGCCTCACCTGGGATTTTTCTTCTGGCCATCCCTGTAGTATCACATGCTTCAGTGACTGGACACTTTTGTCCTTCCCTGGCTCTGCTTGGATCTTTTCAAGTCGTTCCTCAGCGATGGGTAAGTACTGAATCACTTTGATGGTCTCTATCCTCTATCTAGGGTCTCTATAGATGGTCTTCAGCCTCTAATGACCCTTCTGCAGCACATTCTGGTAAGTAAGCTCTACTGAGTATCTGCCACATACGTCAGTCGTCCTGGAACATACACAATTTGTATGTTATACTTCTGCAACCGCAGGACATTCTCTGTAACCTTTTCTGTGATTGTTTCTAAGGGTTTGTGGTCGGATTGTACTTCTACTTTCCAGCCAGGGGTGTACCGGTTGAATTTCCCCATTATAAATAAGATTGCTAGATAGAGGGGGTATGCACAGATGGAAAAAGACTGAGTAGGCTAGTGGATGGCCTGCTTGTAAGATTGCTGTTCCAAGCCCTGTTTCAGAGGAGTCACATTGGAGGACCAAGTCTTCATCCAGGTCATAGTACATCAAGACAGGTGCAGACGCAATCACACGTTTCAATTTCAGGAATGCATCCCACTGTACATCTGTCCATTCCCATATCACATCCTTATTTGTGTGCTGTCTTAGAGTGTCACAGCCATCTGATAAATTAGGACAGAGTTTAGAGAGGTAACCGACCATGCCTACTAGCCTCTGTCAAGCCTTCACATCTGATGGTCTGAGCATCTCCATAATGGTTCTACTTTTCTCTGGGTCAATTTTCAAACCTCCTGAGGCTCACCTATGTTCAATGTAAGGTACATATTTTTGTTGCAGTTTCAATTTATCAAAATATAAATTTGATGTTGCGTTGCCAGCATCGATTCAGCGGTCACCTCAACTTTGCGTCATGGTCTCTCACAGCTGCTTCATCACTATCAGCTTCCCCCGATAACCAGGATGCCATACGCTATGATGCACACACCTGGGAACCCCTCCAGTGCCTGAGTCAGCCTGTGCTGGAACATTTTTTGGAGCTGGGCTGATGCCCATTGGCATCCGGATCCACCTATACCTGCCAAAGGGTGTCGCAAAGGTTGTCTCTTATCAGCTTGACTCTTTTGTCAGCTTTACATGCAAGAATCCATCTTTGACATCACATACTGTAAGTCTCTTGCTTTGGCCAGATCTGGAGGGATGTCGTCTGCTGTGGGAAGTGGAAAGTGTTGTCGCCTTAATGCTCTATTCAGTGGTCTTGAGTCAATACAGA
Organism: Gymnarchus niloticus; assembly: GCA_009936485.2. Lineage (NCBI taxonomy): Eukaryota > Metazoa > Chordata > Actinopteri > Osteoglossiformes > Gymnarchidae > Gymnarchus > Gymnarchus niloticus. The sequence continues at coordinate 1,298 of JAACJT020000481.1, read as the reverse complement.
TTCTCCGTCTGCGAGATGGTTTCTTCACAAGGACCATGTTGCTAATCTACTTTGTGCTCTTTTCTACCTGTTTGATGATGCCTCTCTCCACCAGGCTGCTCATGGTGAATACTTGTCCCATGGCGCTCCATCATCCAGTGCCTCTGTGACGATGTTATCAAAGGCCATGATATTCTCACGCTGACTTCTCAAAGTCTATCACCTGTACAGCCTTGTTCCTTAGTAAGTGTACCGAAGAGCTTTCCTCCACCACCATGAATTCTGGACGATATAGCTGTCTGTTTCTGGGATTTCGTGTTTTTAGGCTGACATGTCCCTAAAGGTGTGAGTGCCGCTATTGTACATTGCCGGAATCTGTTCTGCTGTTTTTCAGTATTATATCTGGATTCAGCAGGTGGATGGGTGTGATGTTACAGCTGGCCCCACAGTCCAGTTGAAATTTCACTTATCACCAACCAGCATAGGTGCTTGTAGTTGTCTTCCTTGTGCTTCGTCTCTCTTTTGCAAACCAAGGCTTAGTACCTCCCGAAGATCTTCCTCTTCCATTTCTGTCAGGCTGTGCACTACTTTCTTCTGAATTACCTTTGTGTTGCATTTGGACGCAAAATGGTTTAATTTGCCACATTCCCTACACTGCTTGCCAAATGCCGGACAGCTCCGTTTTTTGAATATATGTTCCCTTCCACAGAATTTACATCTTGTAATTTGTGTTGGTTTCGCACTCTGGCCCTGCCTGCTTCTCCAAAAGGTGTGAACTTCATTAACTTTCTGGCCTTCATTTGCCATGGGATTCTGAGGCCTCCAATTTATCGATTAATCAACACTTTACTTCCTGGTCTCTCTTACGTGCCACACAGTTTCTGCCCAGGTAAAACAAACTCTACATTGTTACAATAAAGAAGCACAGACCGCCTCCCTTTGACTGGTTTCTGTGGTGCGGTCCGAGGAGTATAACGTGAAGCCCCGGGGTTGCACAGCACTGTCCGGTGTGTTTGGTGCCAGCCAGGTCTCTGTGAAGTAGAAAACACTGCGCACTCTAAGATGTCAGAGTCGATGCGGCAGTGTACATCGTCCAGCTTGTTTTCAAGAGACTGAAGGTTAGCCAAGAGAATAGTGAGGATGGGAGGTCAAGCTGAACGCTGTCGCAGTCTGGTTTGCACAGTTCAAGATGGCGGCGCACACAGTTGCAGCGGCTCGGTGCTCTCCTGTTCGGAATCAGGCTACACATCGCGGCGCTACGACAGGACTACGGACTCCGGTAAGAGCAGAGGAGGGGGTGTGTGTGTTTATATCAACAA
>JAACJT020000480.1:0-19388 GCA_009936485.2 Gymnarchus niloticus | reverse complement strand
AGGTGGTTGGTGTGACAGAGCGGGATGTGGAGGACAGGAGGAGATGGAGAAGGTTGATCCGCTGTGGTGACCCCTGACGGGAGCAGCTGAAAGACAATGATGATGATGATTTTGCAATCTGTCTTAAGGTATTCTCCAAAAGTGTTTTAAATGGTATTCACCATAGCATGCCAAGAATTACAAGTTATTAGAAAAAGGGCATTATTTCAAAATAATGAGATGAGATTGTTCTGTTACTGCTTGTTGAAAAGTAGTGACAAACACTAATGCATTTTTAGCCTACCAGCTCCTTCTATTTACCAAAAAAAGAAACACCCGTCATTCGAGTACCCCGGCTCACCACCAGAGGGGACCCCCACACCGGTCCTGGACTGCCTCATCACCTGTTTCTCACCACCTGGACAGACCTGCAACCACTCATGCCAGCTTTGTAATGTCTAGTATGCTCTCTGTATCCCATCCTCATCTACCTCATCTAGCCCGTCTGCAGTTCATGCCAGAGCCTTCTGTCACGCTCACCTACATGTAATAGTGTATCTCCTCGATCTCTGCTTCAATCCCTGCTTGGTGTATCCCTTACCCTGTACGCACCCAAGCTCAGTCTTGACAGAATGACTGAACCATCAGCAAATCTGGTGGAGATTATTTCCCTACTGAACACCATTCAGAAACAGTGGACCACCCTTGATTACCTAAACCGCTCCAGTCTCAGGGTGCGGAGATACAGAACCTCTGCCTGTTGCTAAGTCATAAGCCTTTCCCAATCCCAGTGGTGGTGCCCTACCGGAGCCCAAGAGTTACAATGGTGACCCTACCCATTGCCAGGGCTTTCTGACCCAGTGCTCCGTGATTCTTCAAACTCTGCCCTCCTGCTTTGCATATCATCAAGCCTGCCTGATCCCACTGCTTCCCGGCCATGCACTTGCTTGGGCCAATGCTATCTGGAATCACCAGCCCTCCCTATGTTCATCAATCACAGATTTTACCAAAGAGATTCAGTGGGTTTTCAACCAACTAAGTCAGTGGCTGAGAGGCGGGCGTTTAACTACATCTCTACCAGAGTAATTGCACCATCGCAGACCATAGCAACTGAGAATGGCTCAAATCAAAAGATGAGCATGGTCCGTTTCCGCCATGGGATCTCAGAGAAAGTAAAAAGTGAGCTGACCATTTATTGACCTTGGAAATGATCTTGAGCATCTTGTTGATCTGGTCATCTGTATTGATCGGCACCTGTGGGAACAGCATTACCCATCGGACCCTGGGGAACAAATCCTGTCACACATCTGGGGAATTGTGACAGGAGTCATTCAGATTTACCCATCTCTTCCCCACAGCCTCATCCTGACTTGTGCTGATGAAGCATCCAGTATAATCTTGAGGCTTTTGTTGATTCCGGTGCAGCAGGTAATTTTATCAACCAGGGATCATCCAACAACTGGGTATTTAGGGTCTATCAGAGGCCCTCTGTATCAAGACCTTGTTTGGACGGCACCTCAGACCTGAAGAAGTCAAACCCCAGACTTGCATCATCCAGCTCATGATTGGGAACCATTCTGAACACCTGTTTTTCTACTTAGTTGATTTGCTACATTCACTCATGTCCCCCCTAGGAACTAACTGGCAGCATCCTAGTACCCCGTGATCTCCCATCCCTCGCCCCAGAGCACAGCAGCCATTCCACCACATAGAGAGTAGGATTGTGCCATCAATCTTATCCCAGAAGCTATTCCACCAAGGAGACATTCACAAACAGACTTGGACAGCACATGAAACAGACACGTTCCACGTCTGGAAGAAATTCGGGGGTTCAGGAACCGGCAGGAACTGTGAATAACTGTTACCCCCTTCACCAGAAGAGCACAGCCATCAGGACTCTCCTTGGGAGCAAAGTTTTAAACAAATTGTATCTGCAATGTGCCTTTAGCCACATCTACATTTATTCAGGGGAGGAATGGAAGACGGTTTTTATCACACCCATCGATTTGGTGAACAGACCCATTGTGCTTTAATCCTTCTTGAACGACACATTTCCAGACCTAGTCAAACAGTTAGTCTTTGTATACCTCGACAACATTCTTCTTTACACCAAATTGTTCCTGGTACACTTTATAGATATCTACTCTGTACTGCACCACCTACTCTCCCATGGACTCTTTTGCAAATTAGAGAAATGTCAGTTTCACATTTCTTCCATCTTCTTTCTGGGCTATGTAGTTTCCTCCACTGGGATAGCTATGGATCCACTAAGGACTGACTACAACCCTCTACATTAAAACACCTGCAATGGTTTCTAGGCATTTAATTACAATTATAGCATCATTGCAACTCCCCTCTAAAGATTGACCAGGGCGGTTAACCTTTTTTGCTAGGACCCCATGTGTGAGGTCACATTACCCCAGCATTGTGGAGGTAGATGCCTCTGATGTGGGTGCTACGGCTCTTCTCTCCCAATGCTGCCAGAATGGAAAGCTCTATTCCTGTACCTATATTTCCAGAAAATTTTCCATCACAGAGCAGACATCCGGTGTTGGTGATCTGGAGGTCTTAGCCATCCACTGGACCTTAGAGAAATGGGGACTGATTACAGATCACCAAAATTTAATCATGATCCAGCCATGGAAACTGTCATGATTTTAGGCGCAGCGAACTGAACTCCATCTAACCGAGATGCCACCCGGAAAGCTCTACATTCCCTCTGCCAATGTTCCCCGTTGGGGGCATGTCTCTGTTCTGGCACATCACAACGGGGTTCATGCTACAACCTGTCTCCGCCAACAACAATTCTGATGGCCACGCCTGTAGTCCGATGTCTGGTAGTTCATGGCAGCCTGCACTGTTCATGCCTGGAATTCACTGGAGAAGTTGCCCCTGGCTGGAGAGGTATGCCCTCTTTAGGGTCTTCAGCACCCATGATTCCACACCACCCTGGATTTCATTACCAGATTCCTGGACTCTCAAGGTATCCTAATAGTAGTTGATGAGCTCTATAACGCAGTCTGTCTGGTACTATAGATATTCTTGGGGATGTCCTGTCATGTGACTCCCTTGGCTCATTGCCAAAGGACGCCTCAAAAACAAATGATGAGACAGTCGAAAACCATTTATAATCACCTGGACATTCCTGAGTCCAGTTACCTGCACCACTTAGCCCCTTTACCCTGAGCAGTCATTGAACATCTCTGTACTGTATTGCCTAGTACATTCAGTGTATGTTTCCCAGAGTCTCACCTACATTTTACCCTGTGTCTTGTAGACCTCATAAAAAAGACATTTTTAAATTAAATTTATGATTTAAATTAAAGTTATGACTGACACTCCAGTGTGAATGAAAATCAGCCATGGAAACCTGGAAAATTTGGTAACCTGAACTGACCCTTTGAAGCTTGTGTAGGACCAGCCATCTGAATTCTATTCATCTGTGAGACAATACACTGGATTAGCTCCCATTATCACCTCTCTGTTAAGGTGGTACATCCAAACTAAAGCAGGAAATATCGGTAAAGTACAAAAAAGCATATGAGCCATCATGTTCACATGCATTTTCTGATGTCTGCGTATGATTTAATACATTAGCATTTAATAAGATACTCCTTCAAGTTCAGAAACATAGCGTTTTTAATATTTTCACAGATTGCTGAGTGATAGACGATTAAAAGCAAAGGCTATTGGACATCTAATATCCTAATGACTCCTCAAACACATGATCGTATCCATTTTCCTAGTCACGTCAAGTATGATGTAGAGTCAAATGCCACGTTGTATTGGTTCAGCGAATTGTTTTTAATATAAAAAATTTAGCACAGGTCTACTCCTTTTCCTGCAGAAAAAAACCACATCCATTTCAAGGTTATCTGCTGATGGCCGTTACTGTTTTAGGTCTATTGTTTAGACAGTGGTATCTGGTGAATTTCAGCATTTGAAGGCTCCCAAAGGATATTTTGACTAAAACAGTGGTTCTAAGCAATACTCTGTTATACAAAACATAAAATGCTCACACATAAAGCATAGAAAATCCTCAAAAAGTGTGCATGAATACACCACACAGATGACTACCTTTAATTAACTTTAATGGTTCTCCGGGATGCTGACCTACTTCACAAGGCATATAATGTAGATATATCTTAGAATCTTATTTAATTATTTACTTAAAGTATTATGGTTGTTGGAAACCTGCCTTATTTTTGCTCTACGGTGTTGCATGGTGTGTTGTGAAGACATCCATGCAAACCCATCTTCACGGTGCCAAATGCAAAAGGAAGCTTTTATAATGCATGATTTCTGCTCTTTGGTTGTTGTTTTTGTTTTTTTTTTTGTATGGGCTTTAAGCATTTGCATTTCTGATCTGACAATAGCTCTTGATCTTTTTCAGCAGTTGTATTTTTGTTGCTACGTTAATTAGCGGCACAGAGGGCATGTTCAACTATAAAGGCAGAATGACTGAGGACCTACTACAGCTACTCTGAATATCCATATCTGAATTATAAGCTGAGTCATACCAAGATTACAGTCTTGAGGTGCCTGAGACTCAGCACCAGAAATAACAATGTCATTAAAGAAATGGCATACATTGACTTGCCAGTGTTTGGATATTAGCCGAGGCTTAGCGAGGAATTGGTTAAATTGTGGAATGGGTTAAATGTACAAAGGGTCTGTCTCACACGAGTGTGAGAAGTGCTGAAGGTCACCTACTTATTTTTCTTTCAACTCAAAACACACTTAATAATGCATCACTCAATGAAGCATCATTTTTTAGGGGGTTTCCGGGTGATAGTGGGAACAAGGCAAGGAGGCGCACAGAACAGGATGCTACCCATTGCAATCAATCAGCCAATCAATTAATCAATGAATCTAACCTCATGTTTTGGAGTAAACTTACTCAGCACAGGGAGAACGTGCAAATTGCATAAAGACAGAATTTACTTCATACTACTTAAAAATTAGCAGTTAGTTACACCATGATCATTCATTTAAATAATACTAATAATAACAAACCTAAAAATTAAAAACCATGCATCTTCATGAATCAGACACACTTCCTCTAACCAAAATCCATCTAAGACAATGATGTAAGTAGTGTAATCCCGTCCATCTAAATAACCTTACCTATTCTTACCTATGTTGGCCTTGCCAGCATTGTGTTCACTGATGACAGATGTTATCATAGAAAAACTACTTCACAAATGAAGACATTCACAAATCTTCAAACTCTTGTCACTTTCACTGCTTTAAGCCTGTGAAGTCTACCAAATACCAGAACTACCATCATCCGGGGAAATTAATATTTGTTCAAACTTATGTACAAATTCACGTCTTCTTGTCTCCAGTAACACTTATTCCTTATCTAAACTTAATTTTATTATTGAAAGCAAGCGTTAAAAAGCATACCTGAAATGACGGCTTAAATGGATTGCATGTTTTCATTCTCGCAAAAGGCATGATTATTACAGAAATAAATATGCCATACTTCTAAAAGGGCTATTAAAAACCAAGAGTCCTTTTTATTACCCATAAAAGTAGTAATTATTTCTATTGTGGATTCTCTCTTTTTTTTTTTTTTTTACCAGAAAGACATTACATAACACCATTAACTCAATATTTTTATTTATGACAATTTCAGTTCGGTGCCCACTCTTAATGTTACAGCTGAAGAGCTTCTAATGAAACTTCAAACACAAGCTTGAACATATTGATAAGAAATAATAATGTTTAACAACAAAAACTTTATATAAGCCTTCAGTCTTGACCAAGATAGGTGGTTAGAAGGTTAATGGATGCTGATCCCTAGATATTAATGTTATTGTGCTGTCATAGACAAATCAAAATATAACAGGTGGGGCAAAACATATGATAGTTAGTCAACCATTCCACATAGACTGAGATTATTCCTCACATGTAAACATGTTTGCTGAAGAAGTCATGGCTTCATTAGGACCTCCCATACTTGCATGGCAAACTGCGCCAGTGAGGTGTGTTTTAAAAATATATAAAACAACTTGGCAACAAATGAAAATCCCAGCCATCTACTTTGCTACCTGCAACAGCAGCTGCCATTGGACACAACAACGATCCCTCCCAAACTGCCATTCTCCACCCCCCCTCTATAACAGGTCAGGGAAATCCCATCCTAACAGTTTGTTTTTCTGTCGGACTTTAAATTGCACATTGTATATATCCACTGTACGTATCCATCCACTCACTTTATTTTCATTAGTGTCTACTTTCTAATATAATTAGCTTGCTTGTTTACCTCTTTGCGCTGTGTATCTTTTCTTGCACTACATGTTTGTTTGCACTTTACCTTAATTGCTGCTGTATGAATTTCCCCCTGGGGTGAATAAAGTTAAATCTTAAATCATGTGACTGGTTATCAAGAATGCGTTCTGAATACTGCATACCCTGCCCTGACATTTACGATGTATTGAAGTGGCCTTTCACGTTACCTGTTATTTGCACAAGGAAACTGATGAGCACCTGAGTGACACCAATTAGTTTAACAGCATGACTGTGACATGTGGAGAACATATAAACTCTACAAAGGCAGAGCTGAAGTGGGATTTGAACCCCAACCCCTAGCAGTGTGTGGCACATGGGCATAGATTTAGGTAGGAATGGTAGGGTCATGTCCAGACCAACATTCAGGAAAGGTGAAAATGTCTCAGGAGGGGACTTGGTGGCTCGTTGGTTACCACTGTTGTTTCTCCGCTGTGTTCATATCCTCCTCATACTTTGCAGGTTTCCTACAAGTGTTCTTGTTTCCTCCCACAGTCCAAAAACAATGATCTAGACTAGCTGGTAATGCCTGTAGTGTGTGAGTGCATGCATGTGTGACTACGCCCTGTGAAGGTTTTCTCATCCCATGCAGGGTGCCCTCTGCCTTGTGCCCTAAGCTGCCCAAGACAGGCTCCAGGCCTCCCTCCCACAACCCTGTACAGGATAAAACAATTTAGAAAATAAATGGATGAAAACACCTCTACCAGCCTGAAGCAACTCTTTTGGTTCAAGATCAACTTTCAAGCTAAATCTTGGCCCCTGCTGAGACAACAATGCCACAAGTTTTAATTCTCCTTCTAACTCCTGTTATTATTAACTTGGAATTTTTGGTAAAATGTAGATGACATTACTATTATCAATATTGAAGCATCGCCTTGGTAGCATTTGTCAGCTTGTTTTTCTGAAATTTGCAGACTGGTTGAAGCCCAAGGAATCTAACATTTAATGTCAAGGGCTAGATGCCAAAGCTTTCAGAGGACTAAAACATCAGGCGCCAGAAGAACTTGGTTAGTTTTAGCACAAACGCTTAAATAACAACTGTCCAATATTTAATAGTCTAGAGGATACGCAAAAAAAAAAACAAACAAAAAAAAAACGCAGAGATCTTCATTTCCTTCATTACAGACTTTGTGAGAATGAACAGCAAAATGCGCGGGATGTCGTGAACGCTGTTGCGTGACCCTTTTCGTCGTCCTCGTTTTTCCGATTACATGCCAGTTTCCTCAATTTTTACAACAGCGACAGAAAAGAAACTTATCCATTCAGGGAAAGAGCTTAGCATTCATCGCTGGATAATCTTAATTTTCCACTTGGAAGACTGTGAAAACTAATATTTCTTCATACGTTCGACTCATTCGGGAAGCTCTCTTTAAAGGCATAACCGCGTTTGATTTATTGCAGGCTTTATTTCAGAGTTCTTTAGCTCCCTTGTGAACAGTTTATTAAAAAAAAATTTACAATAAGAATACTTTTGCAATCGATTAAACATATTGTAGCAGCCGGAAGTTATTAATATTAAGCAGTTAATTGCGGCGTGTAACCCAGTAATCGCAAGAATTAACTAATCCGGGTGTCGTCTGATGTGGCCACGTCAGGTTTAGCTTCTTGGGTTTCTGTGGCTCTATCGTCGCGCCGATTAATGACGAATAAGGCTGATTTTGTATCATGGAGACTCCAGTTGCGTTAGGAGGAGTTTGTGACTCCCCACGCATCGTTTTCCGTGGACCTGACCACGACGTCCAACATAACTTGCGAGTAGCGTTACGGAGTAACAGCGCGAAGCCCGAGGACTTCAGCTTCAGTTCTAGGTACAATAAAGAGGCTCCGTGACATCAGTCCAACTAACATGCAGTCAACCTGCAAAGGACACGGCTTACATTACGGGACCTCGTGTAATTCTGACAGCGCGGCGCAGGGTTCTAGGTTTACCGGACTAACGGACGCCGACGCCAAACTTAGCCGTTTTCCTCGCTTCCGTCGACCTGATAACAAGGAAGGATTCTGTAAGCTTGAGATGGACGACGTGGCGAACGCATGCCGCTCGCTTATCGCGGGTTCTTGCGAAAGTAACGCGGGGAACGGATCTCCGTTACCTAGAACGCGCTGTCATAGGGACAGTAAACGGCACGGCGACACACGCATGGGGGGCGTTCGCTCCGAGTCTGCCTGCACCAGCATATCGGAAACGGCCAGGGAGCTGTGCAACGCCGTGTCGGTGTCCCTGGGCTTCAACGTGGACCGAAACGAGAACGAGAACCGGCCGGTGGAACACGCGTGCACTTTGCTGAACGAGCCCGGCCGAGAATGCTGTGTATTTCAAGTGCTTTCCCAGGTGAACCCCGAGGACGACACGAGTGCTTCGCTTCGTTATAGATGCTTCAGCACTCAGCGGGAAGCGTCGGACGAGACCCAGAGGCATGGGGATATGATGAGGGCGAACAGTTTGAGCGACTTGACGGCTGAAGCGACGCCTTTGCAGAACCTGAGAGCGGTCAACTACAAATGGGAAGGGCAACCAGGGCTGGTCTCAGAGCTCAAAGTCGCAACTTGCAAGGAGTCGGATACTTTCTTTTTGAATTGTGCCGACATGCACAGGACGTGCCTCGACCCCCGGCAGCTCGACCAGGGTCTCCCGGCGAAGGCGACACGCTACGACGGTCAAAACGATACCGTGCAGGTGGCACCGAACAGCCGCCCCAGTGTGGTTACGTATACCTCGCAGGGTTTTTCAGACGAACTGGACCGGGAGCTAGAAAACGGCCGCCTCGATTACCAGTTACAGAGCATCAAGGTGACGAAGCGACTAAACAAGACGCCGCCGGGGCCGTGGGAGCGTCAGCAACCCGGCGACGACGCCTACCCCGGTCCGGACCCCGGGACGCCTAGACACGACGCTTACCCGTACAGTAGCAGAGCCCACAGTTCGTTTGTCTGCAATCCGTATGAACACTGGAAAAGCGAGCCTGCACGGAAAGGCTCCGCTTATGAGCCCTGGTACCACGGTGGGATGTTCGGGTGGTCGCCCTATTCCGGCTCCAGTTCTTTGAAGAACGAGCGAATAAACGGACCTTACTCAGACTTCAGGTAATCGTCCGCTGGTCTCCCGCTGCTTTAGAATCGTCTATTGTGATGATCACTTTTATTGGACTATTTCTCTTTCTTACACCATTTCACGTTCATTAAAAAAAAAAAAAAAAGCAGTACGGCTTGGACATAAATACACAACCGGTGTAATTTAATATCACGAATATTTAAGGTAATGCCGTTCCGTCAGGAACGGGTCATTAAATTGAAGTGTACACTTTTTATGCAACTTAAATCTTAAGTCAAAGTTTGACTTCTCTCATTCCGCTCGATTCCTCAGGTCAGCCGGTCCCAGTCAGCGATTAAACGCAGGGACCGTGCGGGCGTTGTATCTCACACGTCCCTTCATTAAAATTCAGCTCTGCTTGAAATATGGTTTGAATTATGCTCTTAAATTAATATCCCCAGCTGAGTAATCGAGAGATGCCTAGGGAGGAACGACTACACGTTGTCGCCTGAAGACTGAATTTACGAGCTGTGCTGAGTCGTAAATTATTGTTATAGTATATACTAACCAAAAGTGATATCCATCAATCTGTCATGATTTATGTACTTGTTTTTTAAGTGAAGGGCAGGAAAAACAACCAGCTTTCCATGCAACTATGTATGAAAGTTTATTTATTAGTCAAGTTTATTTAAAGAATGACATTAATATTGCATACACATATATTGAATACAAATTAATGACAGACAATAACATAAATCGTGGCTAGAAATAAGCATTAAATACTTGCTTAGCTTGACAAACATCAGATAAATATCCATTTGCCTTAAACTTAAACCAAAATTAGATTTTTGTCTTTGCTTCATAACATCATATAATTATAATATTATGAAGCTTTGCAGATTTAACCAAGAGCACGGCGTGTGAAGCAAAATGTTCGTGCTTAGAAGATGTGTTTACACATATGGCTATCAGATTCTTTGAATATAATGATGAATCAGTGAAAATGTGTTTGTCCTTTCGATAGATAGATAGATAGATAGATAGATAGATAGATAATAGATAGATAGGGAAATTCAGGATGTTTCACAATATGTAAGAAAGAATAAGAAGGTGAAATATCTTTTGTTGTAGTCCCAGGGTATTACAGTTATGTTTTAGTGTGGTCTTAAAATTGTGGTGATAAGAAATTCAAATACATAGGAATAGTTATGTAAGTAGGTAAATATATAATGCTTTACCTGTATTTTCTGTAAAGGTTAGTTAACTATAGCTAAAAAAAGTACACAAACCTTACTTGCTGTTGCTGACATATAGAAGTTCCAAGATGAACCTGTATTGATAAACAAAATAAAATATTAAAAATACTGGTTCTGTTATACTATTCTAGCCTAAATATCACTTTAGCATGCAGTAATAACGAAAGAGTCATGTTTCATTTCCATATGAGGTTATGTACTTACAGAGGAAATTTTGCAGCGTTTACTGGCTTATTTAGAGACTCAGTCAGTACTGATCTAGAGAGTGTTACTGCGATATGATTGCACGTCTTTTGTTTTACCTATGTTCATTTTTGTTATGAGTCTGTATATTTTGAATCCCCAGCAACTTCATTTACGTGATTGGTTAAATAAATCTGATAAGAGATTCCTTCATTACTTCTCCCTTTTCATGTATTGACACACTGAGACCTTCCGAATCCTTTGACACCCCGGCAGGTTAAACTCCTTTAAGCGGTTGTGCCATATTATTGATAATTCTTAACGACCAGATGAAACTTCGTACTTTTATTTGAAAGTGAGATTAAATAACACCCGATATTGTTAACCCAGCCTGATAGCATTAACCTAGCTATATGATACCCATTACTTTTAAAGATGACTAACCAAAGACTTATGCGATGTTCAAAAGTAAAAATGTTTATGATTAGATCCTGCTTGTCATCTACTGTTCATTTAAGGTCTTACACTGTTGGTAGCAAAGTAATACAGTACTGTGCAGAAGTCTTCAGCCACCCCGTCATTTCTTTATATTTTGCTAGGAAAATGAGATAATAGGAACAGTGATTTATTGCAACATCATCTGATCATCTGTAATCATCTGCACCTGTTTCTTCAATGATTCATGCCTTAAGTTAGACGGCTTTGTTATGCTTGAATGATTCGTACGTAAGTCACTGTGTGGCTTAAACAAAAAATATTGCTCTGAAACTGGTCAGGTACAGAGACTGGACTGAAAATGAGAGCCAAAAACTTTGAAAGTCCTTCAGGAAGCCTGGATAGCTATTTCTCAAGACTACATTAAAAAATCCAAGACAGTCTGGCTCTTTGGAAGCATATGAAGAAATGAGGGGTGGCTCAAGACTTTTGCACAGTACTGTACCTTGTAAGAATCTGAAAAAGTGTCTCCTAAACATGCTAAAAAGTGCAGTTTGGTTTGAGGTTGGAGCTGACGCGGAAAGCGATCATATCTGACATAGCTTTAGCGAACTTAAATGAAGATTGAACTTGAGCATTTGTTTTGGTAGCCCGCTTCCTGGGAGCATACCTAGACTCAGCCTGCCTAAGTGCTAGTGTTACCATAACGCACGGTGAAAGAAGTTCTGCTGTGTTAATTTTACACAGTTGATCTAGATGCATCCATTTTTTCTAGGTCATTCCAGCTCCAGGTCCGAGTAACTTAGGTGCAGTAGCAAGACAATGGAAATGTATCTTTTTCCTAATGCGGTATACCTTACTCATAATAATGGTATAATTTTTAATGACTTAATGACAAAAGTTATAACTGGTCATATGGTTCACACTTCTATGTTTGCTACATGTTATACAGCAGTATTCTCAAATCTATGCTGATTAATTCATGTTCATATAGACAGTGTACACTTCTCATGTTTGCTGTCCATTACACAGTAGCGTATGTCACCTCAGTACTGATTAATTTATGTCCTGACAAGTTTCAACTTTGAGGTATTTACATGTGTGAATTTTACCGCTCTAATTACAGCTCGATATGAGCAATGGTGAGAAGATCAGTCAGTCTACACAATCATTGCATTCATCACTTTTCTAAGAGAGATAAAGGTATTAGAAAAAGGAAATCTTCATTTTTCAGCAGTTTAAAAATATATGGTATTTCACTTTGGGTATCGTCAGACAGTTTGGAGGAATCAGTACGTACAACAAAGGTTTGACTTGAACATTACCAAAATGCCACACATATTGTATGTAATTAATTTCTCTGTGCAAAAATGAACTTCTGAATAACTATGTATTATAGCATTTGTATATAATATTGCTAATTTTAAAATGTGGGTTATATTGAGTTTGCAGTTAGATTTTAAGTGTTTCAACAGAACAGTTAAATACAAATTTCCTGATAAGAGTTTCACCGGTTGTATATTGTGTAATGTAATGGTAGGTGCGATAGATTTAGCATTAATGCTGGTTAAATGACAGATTCAGCCATCTATTAAATACAGTGAAATGATGATGTTTTTACAGCTGTGAAATTATTATTTTTATAATATGCACAGATATTTTTGGCATGCTATTTTATACATTTTTTTGCAGTTACATTTTTCAAAGTGTACTAATACTACAAACAAGACTTTTAATAGTGTTGCTATTGGAAGCATCTTGTTGTAAATATTACACAGACTGAATAATTTTTCCCCTGCTGCTCAGACTTTCACTTTAAATTTGTTTAGAGGAATTTGAGGTCCCCCTCGACTGGAAAACGAGTAACAATAAATGTAGTGGCATTGAATTATAGTAATTTAATTCCATTACCTGTGACTTTGATAACCTTTTGTTCACGTAAAGCTTTTCACCTGGTAATGTATGAAATGTATTCTTGAGCGCTTTTATCATGAATAGAATAATTTTCAAGCTGCGTGTTATGGCTGGCTCCCAGAAAGTCACACAAGTAAGAAAAGATTAAATAAATTAAATCAGTGACACACACAGATGTATGTAACTGGTAAATAGTGGTAGGTTTAATTTTGTATTGGGATTGTTTTGTCTTTCAATTTTCAGAATTTTTCTGTATATCAGATTAGTTTTAGGTAATATACTTTTTAAATAAAATTAATACATTGAATAAATTCCATCCATCCATCTATCCATTTTCCAAACTGCTTATCCTATGCATGGTTCCGATGGGTTGGCTGAAGCCTATACCACACATTCTATTTCCCATTCACCAGTTCCGTTCCAGATCAACAGAGGCATTCTGGACTTCCTTCATCCTTGGTAGCTGTAGTCCATTCCAAAATACCACTTTTTGACACGCACCAAAAATGTTCAGCAGCTTGCTGAAAGAGGAATGGAATCTTATATCTTATTAATTTTTCTCATTCGTGTCACTTTACATATTTATATTATATTTATCTTCTGTATTTTTAATACTTGAAATTAATTAACCACCTCCTACCCGCAAGTAATAAAATTTTAATAAATTATACAATATAAATCACTCAGCAAGCTTATTATTACTCAGGGTACTGATGCGGTTATATCCAGGATATATGCTGTATTTTCCAGTCTAGATAAGAACTTCATAACTGATTTGTTATGAATAATGCATGAAATTATTGTTGGACTGTAGATTAAGTGATTGAGTTGAGACGACTTCCCCCTCAGTGAAAATTATGGTGTAAATCCTGAGAACCCTGTTTCTGGTTTTATTGTCTCTTGTCTTAACAGCTAGAATAAATGCGTATGTGATGTTTATAGGGTCTTAATACTTGCCATAATACTCAAATTTTAGTTAAACCAATGATTTCTAAACCTACTGTAGCATGGCTGGAGGTATGGGGTCAAATGAGATCTTTTAAGATATTTTCATAGAATCAGGCAATTATTTATATGAACATTAGGAAATTAAAAATCATCAGTGCTGGAATTGGCAGTACCGTTTTTTGTTATTGGTGGTGCTTAATTACTGCAAGGGACTGTTGCATATTTATATGGTAAATGGCAGTGGGTATTTACAGGTTAGCCCAGAATGTTTTTGTTTTGTTTTCTCTTTAGAGTAGCAGTACACATATCTGTGCAGGACAGTTGTTCCTCGGAGACCAAAGCTTTAATGTGACAATATTAGTTTTCCTGTTTTGTCCGTGTGAGTGTGAGCCCTACAGTGGTTTGAATCCCATTCTGATTATACCCAGCCTCGTGCCTTTCATTACAGATGCCAGATCACCACAGTCCTAAAAAGATAAATGAGTTTTAAAAATGGATGCAGAAATGCAATGTGGTATATATGACAATTTGAGGTGAGAGAAATTCTGTGAGACCTCAGCTGTGTGTCTTTAACACTGACAGTGTGAGCTCTCAGCCCTAGTGTCATATAAGTGTACTAACAACATTAAGGGGCTAATAGACTTATTGTTGACATCTTTCAGCATTATGCTCATTTTATGATTACTCCTGTTTCCGATTCAGGAATCTTTTCACAGCATTGATAATTCTTTTAAAATCAGATTAATTTGACTTATACTAACGGTGTGCATATTTTTTTCTATGCACAATATAAAGTAAAATTGTACACTAAGTTAAGCGCATTATAACAACTTTGGGTGATTTTTTTTTGGAGAAAAGATTCTGCATGCTGATATGTTTTTGTACATCAAAGACAACTTGTTTGTGTTTACGCAATCCATTGCTGTTATGATTGCTTAAGGTGCTTAAGCTACTTCTGAAACTGAACTTGTTAAGCAAATGAGTATTGTGAATTATGTGGGGAGATATTGATACATAAAAGACAGCTATTTTGGGGATAATAAAAATAAATATCAATAAATATATAATATATAAATAAAAATGTAACCACAAGCGGTTATGAGCGGGTTCAAACACACATACCAGCAGGGACACCATGCACCATTGGCTAAAGCAAAAGCAGCTTTGACCATCGAACAGCTGCCAATGCCAGTACTGCCTACTTCAACCCATTCTATCCATCCAGCACTGCTTGCTTAAACCACACCCCATGCCTTCCCAACTGCCTGCTTCAATCCATGATAACCATTCCAGCAATGTGTGGTTAGTCATTGCTGTCACTATTGGCTTTGCATGTAGTAGTAGGTCGTGCTGACTTAGGCAGTTGGGAGCATAGACTCTTGGGGAGTGGCTTTTGGACAGACAGCGCCGGAATGGATAGCATGGGTTGTAGCATAACTTAATTTCGTTGTACTCGTGTACAATGACAATAAAGATATTCTGATACAGTGCTAACATGGGTAGTTGGGGGGCATGGGTGCTTGGAACATGATCTGCAGCAGTGCTGAAAAAGCAGTGAAGCATCCACAGGTAACTGGGGGACATAGGCACTTGGGGCGTGGCCTGTGGGCACGCAAAATGTCACACAGGATTTTTGGGACATCTTTTGACAATATACGCCTCCAACGTAAGCAGTGTTGGATTGGTTAGAATGGGCTGAAGCATGCAGTACTGCCATAAGCCGGCGGGGGGTAAGCAATTTGAACGTGGCCTGTGGCCACACCAAATGCCTTACATGGGATTTTTGGGATAATTTTTAATCACTTAGGTCTGCTGATTACAACGATACCAAATTTGTGCAGGTTGGATGAAAATCCTTGAACTAGTATGCAAGGCAAATTGGGCAAATTTTGCAAATTCCAACCTCCCTAACTTCCAGGGGGTAGTTCCTTTTACATAGTCCACAATAGTTCTATTTATGACACTCATGTTTGCCTTGATACAAGTTTTCTCCGAGGACCTTTAAAACTGAGTGAGCATTTTCCAGGGGGATCTTAAACAACAGTGTTTCATTAAAACACAATCTTTTAAGTGCACTTTACCCTCATTTTTTTTCTGTAACCCAACAGGCGGCATGTGTCAGCCTTGCACTGATTTAATTTTTTTTAAAGTTGTTAAAGTTACATAGCAGCAAGGTCATACTGATAGTTCTGTTGGCAGTGGTTATTTCCCAGAAAGATCTTACCAGGAATTGCCATTACTTCCTTAAAATATACAGTATGTTATGTACAAATTCTGTGAGAAGTTAATTTCTCATTCTAGGGAAGGCTGGTTCTAATTTTGGGAGCAAATTACTGCAAGTTAGTTAGTTGAGACTTTTGGAGTTATATAGCTTATTGTTCCTTAATAAACTATAGCCTGGCCGGTGAGGTTTCAACTGTCGTTCAACAAGCATAGGCCCTCGTGTAATTTCATCGCTTTGTTTGGTGTCTCCAGACCGTTTTTTAATGTCGACCAATTAAGTGCTGCAACTTCTGTTTTTTTTTTAACTTTTAATATGTTTTGGCGCTTTGTTTCAGCAGTGGGACATCTGCCCGCTATGCGAGACCGCGAGGCGTTTTACTTTTTCAGAGGGAGCGTTCCCTCCGCCGGCAAGCACCATTTTGTGCAGTGTGTGCAGACTGTGAGATGACACTCAGGTAGAACAGTGGGGGTGACTTTGTAATTGGTATCATATTATATGGCTGTGTCTTATGTCCTAAAGGCAGCTTTCATTACCACAGAGGTAATAACAGGAAGCATAAAGAATTGTTAGGAATTTGATCAGAATTGTTGTTTGGACTAAACATACAAAGGCAGAGGTTTGACTTACAGTTTGAAGAGTCTTATTTTTAAAGACCTAGGATTAACACTTCAATGCTGCGTTTTGTTTTTTCATACACGTGATATTTTTTCTTTAAATGTCTTCGAATTAGAATGTAATCATTTATAATATAAATTTACACAATGTATATCTTTCATGTAAAAACAAATGAAACATAGAACAATTTTTCCCAATAATTCCCAGTTTTGCCTGGCAGCTACGCCTCACCTTTGCCTGCACAGATATCATTAATGCAGAATTTGCTTCACAGATAATTTCCTTTTATACAACGGGTCACTTGGTGCCATGAAGGAGAGGTGGCACCAAATATTGGAGGGACTCATCTCCTACTGTGGGCAACCAGCAATTGACGTCAAGGCTGGCAGTTTTGTGGGAGGAGCTTAATGTAGCAGCCACAAAGTTGCCGTGATCCTCTTAAAATCATGGCAAATCGATGTGTGTTACGTTACACTGCAGGAGAAATTCAAGCGGCAGATTATATAAATCAAACTCCAACCAGGGCCTCAGATGTGAACGTTGCTTCAGTAGAGAGATTCAGCAGCTGCTGTATAGAAGTAACAACCATGAAGTTTTAAAGTGGTGCACTTGTTTAAGAAATGGACAAACAGCATAGAGTTTTTCTCCTTTTTTTTTTCTTTCGCAAATGAATATCACAGCAATACAATGCAGTCCTAATAGACCATAAAGGATCTGAGAAAATGACAGGTTAATTGTAGTGACATTTACTAATTTTATATTAGCTCCTGTTTCCACGTCACATTTTACGTACTCATCAGAGACAAAGACGGCACGGCACGGTCGTGCAGTCGAACAGAATTCCACATTTCATACACACACTGTCACTCAGGTTGCCAAGAGACAAAGTTGTTTTCAGTTTATTTACTGTTATTTTTTATTTAGGGCAAATCATGCAGTAATCTTTTTTTTTTTTTTTTCCAACTCAGAGTGGAATGGTGCTTGTATATATGCTACGTTTTTATCATTCCCACACAGTGCCCTTCATAATGTGGGTTAATAAATGATGCATAATAAGCAGGTAGAGCTGGAGTGAAGGGCCTGAACATGGTGAATATGAATAACAAGGCAGGCTTGGAAAAAACATGTTGTAGTTAGGCACTGGGCCTTTACAACGAGAATACTTTTATAAACAGCTGTTCAGGCATTTACTTTCAAAAGGACTCACGTTTGACTTGTATTATGCTTGACCCATGAATCTAGAGGGATTTGGTCAGTGGCATAATGTTTTATTTACGTTTATTTTTGCTTCTTCTGCTTCTGTCAGGTAGCAGATTCGCAATACCCAGTATAGTATAACTGCAACAAGAAAAGTGATGGAAAATAAAAAAGCTGTTTAGTCAGTTCCAAATGCAGGTTAACTTAATTTTCATTTTCATTATCGCCACAGTCAGTAGTCAGAACGATGGCAGCAACTGCTGAGATTCCGATTTGGTAATTAAACGACATTTGGTCATTATCACTTTTAGCTGTGCATTAGCATAACTTGGCAGGCCTCAATGTATACATATAAAAAAGAAGTTTTGTAATCTTTTTAAAAAATAATACCCAGAAAGAGTCAACATATGAAACAAAATTCAGAATGACTTATCTGCCGTTTGATATTGTGAATTTTTAAGTATAATAATTAATAAACACAAGATTGGTCCCAGGACTAGAAAAATTATTTAAAGGTATAAAATTAGCTAATCTTTCATAATCTGTGCAGAATAATCATTAGTCGGTTTTTGCTGGGAATCAGAGCACCTGCCAAAACCAATATATAGGAATCATTTTGTAGGATCTACAGAGCAGTCAGTCAGCTGACCAAAATCAAGGTTATTTCTTGAATTGACAGTGGTCTGGGCCTGTTTTCCATCCCTCTCTCAGTATTCTACTCAACTACTTTCACTTCATTCATGCCTATCAGCCATCAATTCCAACCATTCTTTGAGGTTATAATTTGAGAACATGTATTATTTGCAAGGAAGATATTTTGTGTAAACCAAGCCACTTCCTTCAGTTTGATTTTTATTTTCATGGCTTCAGTTGATACCATATAATGAAAGAAGATGGTAATGACTGCATTTTATTATTATAAAAATAAACATACCAGTAATCCTCCTGTCCAAGGTGAACCCTAGCCTTGTGCCCTGTGATGGACTGGTGTACCCCAGCTCTGTGCCGTGTAATGGACTAGCATCCCATACAGGGTGAACCCCACCCTTGTGCTCTGTAATGGACTGGCATCCAGGGTGTACCCCAGCCTTGTGCCCTGTGATGGACTGGCATCCCATCCAGGGTGTACCCCAGCCTCGTGCAGTGATGGACTGGCATCCCATCCAGGGTGTACCCCAGCCTTGTGCCCTGTGATAGACTGGCATCCCATCCAGAGTGTACCCCAACCTCGTGCAGTGATGGACTGGCATCCCATCCAGGGTGTACCCCAGCCTTGTGCCCTGTGATGGACTGGCATCCCATCCAGGGTGTA
>JAACJT020000479.1:0-19401 GCA_009936485.2 Gymnarchus niloticus | reverse complement strand
CAAAGCAATACACAAAGACTGTGAAACTGTAAGGGCTTTAGAGCGACAAGTATGATTAGAAATGTAAGGTTCCAGTAATTTAAACAAATATTTAATACTGTGTCTACTAAATCTATAGAGCTTGTAAAGAGCCAGAAAATCCAAGGGATCTATCCTGGGCCGAAACACTTGTGGGACCTGCGGCCTGAAAACTCTACGAGTGATCCGCACTCCCTCATCAACTGGATTATGAATAAACGGGCATTCCTTTTCATTTTAAACAGTCTGAGTAGCTGAAGTCGCCTGCATGAAATCAGTAATTTTTGAGAGAGAGAGAGAGAGAGAGAGAAAACAGCAGCAGAATATTCCCAGCCCCATGGAATGACGTGCTGTGAGACATCACATGGCTTGTCCAGTCGTATTCATCAAGCTAAGCTAAACTTCACAACTAGCCTGACATGGAGCAGGCTTGTCCAAAAGCACATGTTGCCATAGTAACTAAGCGGAGCTTCAGGTTAGCCTCGTTTGTAGAACTGAATTTGGGGAAAATTAGCCGGGACTGCTGAAATAAGCCTGGCTTATGTGGTTAGCTGGCTTTGTGGAATACCCCCCAGGAACCAGGAACAAGACCAGGGATTAAAAACAGGACTAGCGATGTCCCTTTCAAGTGATAGCACAGACAATCCTAACCTAATAAACTGAATGGCTGGAACCTAAACAACAGCATAAACCAGCTGAAAAGCAACAAATATTCAGCCCAGACAAGACTGGAGCTAAGGCTTAAGTCACACAGGAACCAAAAGGGTGTTCCATCAAGGTGGGTAAACAAATCTGCGCTTAATTGAATTAGCCTGACTTGAATTAATGGTGATTCTCACTTCAAGCTTAAGCCATCCCATTAAAATGATTCCGCCTCGTCTGGTTCACATTAATTCAAGCCAAGCTTGTTTAAGCAGTCATTCTCCATGAGCACAGGATTCTTAAGCAGCCCTGAACAGATGATTGTTGATATGAATAATAATTTCACATTAAGAAGGCAAAATGAGAGCGGTGATCTGCTCCGCAGTCGAACAAACACTTTACGACGGTTACAAGCATGTAATTACAAGAAAAGGAAGCACTGCCACTATTAATTAGACAAGGGAGGTGGCATGGTGAGATATCACCAATAAATTAAATGCAGAAGTGGTTAGTTGCTTCTGGGGCTCAACTTTAGAGCACTGCATTTGCAATGTTTCAGTGATTCTGAGGTGTATATCTAACCCCAATTTATGATTAATTTTGTAATAAAAATTACATGACAAGTAATAAGCTTTCATGAATAGAGTTATTCAAGTAGTAATTTTTATTTATGAGTACATTTATGCCTTGGAGGGTTTTGAAGTATTGCTAACCTAAAGGCATTACCATTACCATGTCCTTCAGGAGTCCTTTATGAGTAATGTCAGTGGCCCATTAGGAACATTCCACAATGACCAGGGAAAGTAATGAGAACATTTAGAATGCTTAAGAGCAGGGTACACCCCCCTTACTTCCCTACATATAGTTGCAGCATCACTAACACTGTACAGAAATATTCCACATGGAAGAAAACGCAACGCTATGTACCGTGGTCAAAGAATTGCTATGGCGAGTTTGCTTCTTAATGTAGGGCTTCAGCAGACTGTGTTAGTATATTATGCTAAGCCTTCTGATCCTATACCTTTCCTAGAGATACTCATCTTGAAGGCCCTGAGGATTAGCTCTATATCCGGAGACTCTCAGAGCTGGAAGCCTAAAGGCTTATTGTCGAATTTGTGCACCCTCATCTACAGCGTTTTCAGAAAATGGGCATGCAGTGGTTGGTTGTTACTGCCCTTCACATGCAAAGCTAAGTTATAGGTTAGGTAGTTACAAGCTCCTATATGCAATACATACATTTTCAGATTTATTTCATCTTGTCACACTCAACAATCTGGAATTGGGTAATGAGCTACAGTACATTAGATGGTACATTCAGTTACACCTGAGAGGTATTTGAAAGTGGTATTTAAGTATGAGTGACAATCCTTCCACACGCATCCAGTAGAACAGCTGAATTTTCTTATTATGCCTGTAGGCTTATCATGGCAACCTTTTATCAATATTAAATGTGCTTCTGTTGTAAAAAGGCCCTTCCTCATTGAAAATGCTATATTAGTTATATAGGCTGCTAAAGAACATTTCACCAGCAAAACATGGTTGTTTTTAACTAATGTCCACAAACTAATGTTCACTGACACACCTAGGTAACTTAACCCTTTCATGCATAAATTACGACTCTGACATTTTTAAATTCTTTTCTATTTTTGTGTCAGGGTTAAAAACCATATTCTAAAGTGATTTTACTCCAGTTGCACATTTTAAATAGATGTACATATAGTCTTGCATGTATTTGGACATTTCATTACAAGTAACACAGATCAAATTACTAACAGGTCTAACAGCGAATCACAGTTGAAACCTTTGCTACTTTTGGGGAAAAGTTCCATGCAGTTTTTAACATAAACCATTGATGAAGTATGTAATGGGCTTTAAATATCTGTCCGCTGTTGCAAGCACGACATATGAAAGATGAAAGTGTTATATGTTTTACATTATCAGAACAACGTCTGTTATATTTTCTAATTATCATGACAGGTGAACACGCGTGTTTGGAGCGTATGCTATGACGTCAATTAGTCGAAAGAGTGAAAAAGAAGTTGGCGGAACTATCTTGCGCGATTTAGTTTCCACCAGGTGGGATTTCTTTGTAACAAGGTTAAACTAAGCTTTCAAGTTAGCGGAGTATGTTGCGTTTTCCGAATGGTTTATAACGCTAAGTACCTTCTTATCTCGTATTTCAGATCATTTGTTAATTAGTGAGTGTTTCTCGAAACCCTTCGTAACTACAGTAGTATGTATTCTCCATTCGGAAATTAATGAATGAACCGACTCACTCGTTAATTTCAAGGTCCTTCGTGATTTGGAGTTTTGTCAGAAACAGAGACATAGGTTGCCCTATGTAGAGACCTCAACCACACCGAGGCGCTTATCGGGACAATATAATGGTATTAAAATAAGTACAATACTAATCGTAATAGGTCAATGTTGCAGTATAAAATTATAATGTAGTTTGTTGATTAGTGAAAAATGGGCTCTTAGAAGCGCTTCAACATCTGAGTATTTTATGTTTATGTTGCTCTTAATGTTACCAATCACATCCTTTAAAGTGGGAAGGTGAATGACCCATCACCCTTTAGTATCAGCAATGACAATTACAGTTGTCCAGAGAATTGTGCAACTCGATCTGAGACCCTGTTTGAGACAGTGCTGCCCAAGAAGCCAAGTCGCTGGTCTAAATAATGTTTTGCAGGTGGACTTGAGCCCCTTGGACCATCTCAGTAATAAACAATTAATAGAGAAATACAGGGCGCACAGGGGTGAAATAATGACCCTCTTTGGTCTGGTTCAGAATGAATTGGAACATGGAATACGCTGCAGTTTTGCCCTCAGACCCACTATGTAGCTTCTGACGGCTCTCCTTTTCTATGCCACTGGCAGAGCATTGATGATACGCAAGACTTCTGTATCCAAGTCTGTACATGCAGTGACCAGGTTACTACTGCCACTATGTACAGTTTCCAGCAGGAGCTAGGGGATGACTTAAATAACATTAAAATTGGATTTCATGCTATTTCAGGCCTACCTGGTGTTAAAGGTGCAGTGGATTGAACACTCATCCCTATTCAGATTGCCAGCCTCTTGAATCCAGTATGCACTGGTCTAAAAGCATTCTCGATGCTAAATGTCTAGGCGATATACAACCATCACAGACTTTTTACAGTCATTCCAGCCAAGTGGTCTTGAGTGCATGATGCTTATATATGTCTAACTCTGGAGTGTATGTGGCTAGGGATGGTGTATTTGGTGGTGGCTGATGACTGGGAGACATTGGGTGTCCTCTTTGCTAATACCTGTTAACTCCAGTGTTGAATACCCAAACACTGGCTGAGGAGAGGTATAACATGGCACACGAAAGAGGGCCTGGGAGATGGGCCAGCACTGAAGCATGGAGAAGAACGTACTAGAGAGGCATCTTGGGGTGAGAAGATGGAAGCTCATTTGAGCACACATCCACCCCTCCAGATATTCCCTCAGCCACAGTTGGCCCCATACCCAGGACCTGCTCTTCCACTGGGGTGAGAGGAACTGCCTGTGACTGCTTGCCAATAGTTTTGAATCTTTGTCTTCTCACCTCAGCACCATTTCTTCTGGCAACACTGGAAAAGTCATGCCATTTTTCCTAATTTCATTCCCTGACCATCTGTAGGCACTATGGGCAACTATTCTCTCTGTAGTCTTATCTCATTTTATATCTCCTCAGTGTTGCTAAGGCTTCCACGAGTAAACACTTTGTTTCTTTTTTGCCACCTCTTCCATAAATGAACTCCTCTTTTGCGAAGTGTTGCTTCATTTCTCTATCGCTGCTTGCCATTGTTCTTGCATGGACGCCATGTGACGTTTTAAGCCCATTCATAGGTTTTCGACAAAAATTAATTTGGTCTTTATTTTGTGTGCTTTCATGTGATTCAATTGATTTATATTATTTTTTCTTATTTACATTTGCATTTGTGGTGTGACAATATGATGTACAGTAGTTTACAACTGAAATACATGGCATCAATGGTCATGGTATCGACCAACTGTGCTTTTCTCACATGGAGTTCAATAAAGTAATATGTTAAACTCATTGGTTAAATGTTGGATAGCAAAGGTTTTCAGAAAACATTAGCAAAACTCACTTGTTCATTACCTACATCATTTGCGATCTTGTTTGTTATTCTCTTGTTTGTTATGCATCCCAGGTTAGTTTAATGGCATTTGTTTCTATAGTTAATTAGCAGTGGATAAGATAAGCCCCAGTAAAGGAACTGAACATCCGCTTAATATAGCAAGTCTTGTCAAAATAAGCCGAGATTTTCATTTAGCGACCTTGATGGAATACCTCCCTTGTGAGACAGAGGGCAATTAGGGCAAAGCATAAAAACAGAATGGGGAAACAAGGAACATGGGCACACCCAAAACCCAGTCAGTCCTAAGGAATCCAGAGCATGTTGATACTCCTTATGCTTTCTTTTGCATATTATGTTTTTAATTTTTCAAAGATTTATAGAAAAAGTACATTAATAATATATGCATGACATAATGAAAAATCCAGCAAGTGTTCTTCAACTTTTGACTGCTATTGTATACACTTAACATACTCATATTTTTTATTGATCCTTATATAAAAGGACATCCCAGTTTACAAGGAGGTACCAGAAAACTGGGTTTTGGGTATGCAGTTCAAAATAATGTTGCTGGTGTTGCTGCCTGAGAACAAGGTTTTCAATCTGTTCAGCATTTTCCTGATCTGTAGGTACTTTATTATGATTGAGTTACATTCCAACTACATAATTTTGATCTGTAAAGTGTGTTTTGTTCACTTCAAATCCATGTAATTATTCTGCCCTTTTATAAAATTACATTTTTTTTTTTTTACTTAATTTTTAATTTGAATTGATATTCATCTTCAGCAATGGCTCACTTCCATTTTAAGATGCTGGATAATTGAAAAGGCTGTCTCATGTTGTCTCAAAAATAGTTAGCCTAGTCCAAAGTTTCAGTAATTATAGCGAGCAACTATGTGCCGAGAGCAAGCTGAAGATGAAAAAATGAATTCATTCATGAATGAAAAGAAGTATTGAGTATTATCTTACCATCTTCTGAAGCCAGTACAAGAGTATGAAGCAAGAGTACGATGACTTTGGTTGCCATTTTAGAGTGCATTTAAATCGCTCTGTGGCTTCTCAGTAGGTGGGGAGACGGATGTGCCAGAAAGCTAGGAAAACTCTGAATGTGTCTGTTACTCCCCTCGTGTTGTTCTTAAATCTCATCTGCCTACATGCGTCTCACTCTTGAAACTAATGCAGGAAATGGCACAAAAGGTAAATTTTTCTTTTGGCTTGTTTTTCAGATTAACATCTCCTCCCCTCATACAGTTAACACCGTCTCTCACGTTAACTCATAGTATCATTATGATTTCATACCCCATCAAAGAAACACTTGACAGATCCCTTATTTGAAATGTGAGAGTCATGAATCTGGTTGGCATCTGAGAAGAAAACTCAGTTATTACTTCTATTCATTTCATTTTAGTCAGAGTAACCCATTTTCACTTGTTTAATAAGGGAGTAAAAAAAATTGAGTTCACAAACAGGATGGTTAGCCTGAGCCATGTGTGGGCAGATGAGTTGCCTGGGTTCAAAGAACTCTCACAATTAGTACAATTAAAGTGGGAAGTGGCGAAGCCCTACAGAAACTGCAATTTCTTCACTTTGAGAAGTGTTTTATAAGAAGTAACTGCATTTTCAACAAAAGCCGAAAGGTTAGTACATCACAAGGTTCTGAGGACTTCAGAAGTGTCAAATACCTTAGAGTACTGGCTTAGTGAGATGTTCAGTATTTTGTTTTCCTTTTAAGATAAAAAATGACAAAATTGGTAACTGGTGGTAGGCCTTGCTAGGAGCTGTCATCCGTTTTCTGAGCCACATCCTGTTTTTCAAACTCTTTTCAAACATGTTGTGGGCCATGGACAACAAAACGAGAACACCAGTGACCACAAAAAACTGATTATCAGCAACTCAGCACAAGAAATGTCATGAAGAGTTCTGAGATAGCATCCTGTATTTTAGCTAAGTCACAAATTTTGCACTTTTTTGACAATGTTTGCATTTTTTACACGTCTGTCCTGATGATAAAACAAGAAATTATAGGAGCATATCATTAAGTAAGATCATTAAGTAAGGCCTGGTGCCAAGATGATTAATATGATACCAAATACTTATCGTATTAAAAGACAAGCGTGAACTTTGTAAGAAACAGATGATAGCAACAAAATCATTTGAAATAGGTAAAAATTTTAATAGTATTTTATGAAACACATTTCAACGAAGCTGAGACAATATGATAAAAAAACATCCCTGAGACCTCCAGATTTGTCTGTGAAACACCATAAAAATGAGGTCATTATTACATTAAAATTCTGAAAAAATGCAATTATTTTGCTGTTTTTTGTCATCCCTGGGGTTTTACATGTATAAATATTGACTGGACTCCTTAACATACAGTCCCTGAAACCAAAAACATATGTAAATGGTTCCTCAAACAAATTTCTCATAAGTAAAACAGCTCCATTTTTCAGAAGCTGCTGAAAACAACACAGAGACACAGTGACACCAGCTGGCAGTTGTAGGTCCCACACAAGCTGAAAAATCTGACGACACTTTCAATGCATGAAAATGTGCATGTCACATAAAATAATATAGAGTAATACATAACATTCAGCATTCATAAAATCACAGAGCAATGTGCTCTGGTAATGGATCCATGAACGCTATAAATAATTATTCTTAAAGTATGTTATTAATATATATCAATATACCTAACAATAGTCATGTAATGAACTTTGAAATAAATGTAAGAAATCTCACTACCACTTAATGAATTTGGAAAAAATACATTCCTTTTTTCCTAAATGTTTTATTCCTTTGTTTGAAAGGTTGCATATGTTATACTATCAAACTTCACATTGTGAAGTATACAGATAAAATAACATATAATGTTAAAACAAGTCATACAACTGCAAAAGTGAATATTTTATGTTTGTGTCATTAGTACACAAGGTAAATCCTTAAAGGCAGATCTCATAGGAAATTCTCATAGCTGTATCTGCCGTCCACCTTTTTTGAGGCTATGGGTGGCATCACTACTATCTCTCTCCTGTGCTTCGTGTTGAGGATCTGAAACGACAGTGATGAAGCATAAGGTCAATGTCCAGTGGCGTATGCACAACATGAGCCAAATAGAGCTACTTTAGCTCACGATACAGAATAGACAATTTATAGGCGCATTGTCTTTGACTTCATGCATGCATTCTCTTCAATGAGGTCCAGAGCTGCTTGTTTGGCTGTATTTATACGTGCTGTGATGCTGTTTAGCATGAATGTGTGTATGTTAGCATGTGTTGCAAAGTACAAAGCTTTCAGAAACTTACATTGTTGATGACTGCAATGATGATGATGATGATGATAATGACGATGAAAGCAAACAGTATTATTGGTAATGCGTATGCTTCCTTTGAGGTATCCTCTGGGTCAGCGATGACTTTTTCTGCAGATGCTGGGCAGTCAGGTTCTTCTGTAGAACACAATGAGTTAGAACTGTTTTGGAAAAAGTATATTGACTGTTGCAGCTTTATTCATTGTGTATGTGAAACCCACTTGCTAGAAGTATTTTTTTGAAAAAAAAAACTGTTATGCTTAAACATTCAGGCTATTATTTCCTTTCTAAATGAGATGTGTGTTATGTAGTTGGTAAGACAGTGTGGGAACATCCCTACTGAAGAAGAAACGGTAGTCAATTAACCACAGGCAAATGCTTCAGTGCCTTTAGGTGTTTCTCTGCTTCTGTCGGAACTGATAGTTTACAAAATAATAAACTTTCACAAACTTGAGACCATGACCAAGTCTCAAGGGATGAAATAATTTTGAAAATAATACTGCAAAAAGCATTTTAAATATGTGGAGACGGAAGATATAGACAATAACTGTTCTAATTAGAAGTCAAGAATGTAATCTTCTATGCCAAATGCAAGGTAGTCTGAATTTCGTGGATGTTAATGCCTTAAATGTCACCATTATTCAAAGTGTAAAAGCAGCAATTGCACTTTTTGTCAGTGGAACAGGATCAGTAGCAGCTAGTCTTTAGTTGCTTACCTTGTATGTGGACCAGTGTTCCATTCCCAACCTGGGAAATGTAGGGTGGGGGATACAGAACTTCCAAGGCACAGAGGTAGAAGTCCGTGTTGGCACCCTTCAGGCCAGACATGGTGACGTCCACACCATCTGGCCAAACCTTGCCCTGGCATTTCTGGGTCTGGAAGTAGGACTGGCTGCTGTTGAAAGTGGAGGTACACACCTCCTGCATCTCATGAATGCCGCGGTACAATGTAACCCGTAGCTCCTCCGCCTGGCTCGACATGTCGTAGAAGCAGCGAATCACGGCCTCTCCTCCACGGCCCACGGTCTTATAGGGCTGAAACACATGCAGGGCTGAGGGGAAAGATGGGTTTGTGAGGTGAGGAAGCGACATCGGGTTTGGAGTGTCTCAGTTTAGAGACTTCCTAAGAAAAGCAGCGATGAAGGAAGAATGTGCCTTGCCAGTTTTTTTAATACAATCATCATTTTGGCTATAAATATATCACCATTTCTCATGCTATTTTTTGCAGGTAAACAAAGTTGAGGTATTGAATGAACGATGATCATGATGCTGACTGCAGAGGTAGATTAATGCCTTTTGTAAACAAGCAGATCTTCAGACTATGCCACAATTTATACATCAGGCATACCTAGGTCAAACTTTGCAAAGTTACTTACCCCTCCCTGCTTGAAGCCAAAGACTGATGAGTGCAATTAGCTGGACAATCATGGCCATTAATTGTTCCCTTTAGAACTAAGCCAGTCGTTTTATACTGTTGAGTGTTTTGGAAAGCCTTATGACATCGGCTTTGTGGTTGTGCTTCTTTTCAGGAAGCCTTGAGATGTGCCAGTAATGTTTAACAAAGACATTTTATATATAGGCTGGCATTCAACGTCTTCCTTAACCACATGGAAAATGCGCAATCTGCAAGAAAAATGTGAAGCACGTCTCAAACGCAGAATCGCTTCGAGCGTTGTAACTGTAGCACGTCATCCAAAATATGCAGATTATGAGGTTTCTGTTTGAAGTCATTTTAGCCCGATTATGATTTTTTTTTGTCACTTGTTTTTGTGAACCAGCAATTACAAAAAAGTTGAATTATTCTTTCTTTCCCCACGTTGCATTTTCCACTTTTACCAGTCTAGTGTGTGTAGAGAAAAGACATTGATGAAGGACTGGTTGATACTCATTGATGTATTGGACATTGTTGTATTTTCATACCTTTCTGTTCTCCATCGGGAAACTTGTCACACTGTTTTTTTGGTGCAAAGAAAATTTTCAAATTTTCAGCCTGGGGTGTGAAATGATAATCTAAGGCCTCCTCTTGATTTAGTGTTCCCTTTTGCACCCTACCCATCATTTCCATGAGATTTCTACATTTGGTTCATGCCTTGGCTCTCTGTATCTGGAGTTTGCATGTGTTTGTGCGGGTTTGCATTGGGTACTGTTTTCTTCCAATGGCTAGTGTTCGTGTGTGTGTGTGTGTGTGTATGTCCTTCATGGAGATCTTTCATTGCATCCAAGGCTGTTTTCTGTCCTGTCTTTATAGGTTTCTCGGCCCTAGACTATCCTGTGTGTTACTCTACCTTGGGTAAATGGTCAAAGATAATAATAATAATAATAATAGCTTCCACAATGACTTGGTAGTCTGAATCAGAATCAGTACTGTACAAACATATACATGGAATTTTACTCAGTACCTAGGTGCAGACCTAAGAACATGTAAACAAACATCCTAAAAGACATTAAGTATGCCGCTATACAGAGGATATAGGGGAATAAATACAAAATGTACATACAGAAGAACAAAATAAAAATACAATAAATAAGTATATACACTGTTTAAACTCTAGAGGGTAGAAACTGTCAAAACAGCACAGTGCAAGAGACAATAGAATGATGAGGTAGATTGGGGAAATGGCTGATTGTCTGCATGGTTGGTTTGGCTGCATTTTATGTGATCTCTGAATTAATGGGGGTGATTACATACTTTTGTCTAATTAACCCACACCCTTTGCTGACATGGGTATATAATTAAAGACATAGCCAAGCAAACTCCAACAACAAACACTGGTGACAGAATCGGTCATACTGAAGAAGTTAGTGAATTTAAGAAGAGTAGAAGCTTTTGTAACAGCAATAGGAGGACCAGCTTCCTATTTTAACCTTTGATTTTGGCATGAGATATTACACAGGCAGGTCTAGCCGTACTTTTGGCCATATAGTGTATATGATGCACACGGTAGTCATATGCCAGTCCATTGTAGGGCACATTCACACTGTCATCATACTCTACACCCAGGTCTTTGGGCTGTGGGAGGAAACCAGAGCACCCAGAGGAAACCCACACACAGAACGGAGGTGGGATTCAGACCCCCAAGCCTGGAAATTTAAGGTGACAGTGTTTGTTTTAGTGTGATTTAAAATGTCTTATTAACACTGATTACTAATGGACATAATCTAAAATATCTTGTGGTCAATATAGGGAATATTGTAAAAATGAATTACGCTTAAAATCATCAATGACTTGGAGCAGTAGTAGCTGTCAGACCCCTGTTATCAAAATTGCCTCCTCTAACATACTGTTGTTCATCTATATTGTTCCACCCTCTCATTGTGGTACACCATGAACCTTCTCTGTCTGGTGCCGGCCAGAGGATGATGGTCTTCCCCCTTCAGTCTGGTTCCTCCCAAGGTTTCTTCCTCCTGAGGGAGTTTTCCCTTGCCACTGTCACCCTTGGCTTACTACCTTAAACGCTATATAAATTAAATTCAATTGACTTAAATCAAACTGGTAGGAAATTAAGAGCAACAATGACCTTTTCTTTTTGCGTCAGCCTGCTCTCGCCATTTTCATTTGCGAAAATGCTTGCAACGCTGATGCAATGCCTTGAAGAAAAATCAGACCTGCAAGGTCTGGGGAAATTTCATAGTATTGGACTGATTCATTACTGACTAAGACATATCTTTTGGGATATTAATGTTTCTTTCCTTGTCTACTTCACGATGTACTGAAGTTGCTTTTGAGTTCTTGAAAATGGTATGTTTATCCATATATCGCACTGCTTACAAATAATGGTTTGTTGTTTTTAGTTAGGCATGGGTAGTGAAGTCTTACTTGTAAATCCCTGCAATTTAATTGAATGTGTGTGTGTATATACTGTATATGTGTAAAAATGCTGTAAAGTGAAAATGCTTTAAAAACAATGCCAAGAATAGCTTTCATTTACCAACAACAAAGAAAGTGCATAAACAAAAAACCCTAAAGCATTTTAATATTTCATGTGACCACATCATCAATTCACATGTATACAGTTAAGGATTTTGTTGGCATGTACAGTAGTTCACTGTGGGATTAACCAGTTATGCCAATCAGATGCTAATGATCAAAAATATAATATGTGGAGTGAATCACAATCAGTAACTGAAGCTGAAATAGCTGTACAGGAGAAATTCAACTGGGTGAGCAACAGCCGTGGTCCTTCTAACAAGGTGATGATACTGCAGAGCATTCTCCTACAGAGCTCCGCAGCTGTGGAATGGTCTTTGAACCACTTTGCAGAATTTATACAGCATGTCTTTCACAAGCATCTAATACTTTTGCACAGTGATATACATATATGCAGTATATATATAGTGCTTGTTTTAAAAACAGTAGATTTTTTACTTAAACAGTTTTTGTTATACATTGCTTTCCATAATGACAGTATGCAATTGTGTACTCGTACATGTGAGCTGTGATAATATGTAATTATTCAACGTGATCAAAACAGCTAAGCTTTCACACAGTGATGCTCCCATGACAGGATGTTCTGTAAACTGTTTAAGAAAACTTTAGCAAACCGTGCACGCATACACAGGGTGCAGAAAACCAGTACGCACTGCCAAGGTATATGAATTTTCAGCTGAGTCGCATCCAGTAATTACTGGGGAGGAATTGTCAAAATGAAGACCTTTATACCTTCCATTGATCTACTGATTAGATCATTGCTGACTGGGAATCGGGCCTCTGTGTGTCTATGTGAACACCGCTGATAGAGCAGGGAAACTGTCCACGCACATTGTTGAGGCGTCAGAAACGTGAGTCTCAATTACAGTCATTTGGTGATGTCAGTAGCTTCTATTTAATGACAAAACCTTAGCTTTTAATATAAAGTATTATAACTTACACACAATCAGTTACTGAGCTGGTGGATTTTTTTCCATCTCAGAGATAATCACAAAATAAGAAAATTCGTCATACTGAGTGATCCCATAATGTTAATGCCTTCATTTATTTTTGAACACAGATTGTTTTATACATATTGTATTTTATTTTGCTTTTTTATTGCTTTGTAAAATTTGATGCAACACAAACCTTGTCTGTGTGCTGATGAAGATTTTATTAAAATGTGTATTCTCAAAATCAACACATGGTGAGACAATGACATGTTACTACACACATCACTTCCAGTGTTACTTCATGCATTCATCCACTCTTCAGCCTCTTATCCAGGACAGGGTAGTGGGAGCAGTTGTTATTGCATGGGCGATTTTTGGCTTGGGGTTAGTACTGTGGTCCTATAAGAAATAGGCATTTTGGAAACGAGTTGGAAATGAGTTGCCTTACAAATAATGTTAACAAACTGAGACATAACTTGGAAGAACCTTGAAGAGCTTATTAAATTTGAACGTTTTAAATTAATTTTAGAAGTTTAGTAATGCAACACATTTAAATGTATAAAACGTAAACAAATAATATTAACCACACCAGTTTCCCACAAAGCTACATGACAAAATGTAATAATTTATTTAGCATTCTATTTATTTATGCAAATAGCTAGTATGCTTTTACATTATACCCAGTTTGATGTAGTAAAGTAATTTAAGAAGATAATATATCCCTGGCCAACAGCAGAAATTTCTCTTCAGAATAATAACCTACAATCTCGTGGTCCCACTGTTTGTGAAGTGCTGTTTGAAGGTGCACAACCTGGACACTGCTAGTGAATGTGTAGTGCTAATCTACACTCAGCAGTCCCCGGGCACTTCCCACCTCAACAGAATACTAGTCACACCTGTTGCACATTCCCTGGTTAGCCTAAGGGAGATACTCGGTTATCTCTGTGTGAGGTATTTAGTAGCTCCAGCAATGATTGGTAATTTGGGATACTCCCACCCACCATAGGTTTTGAAGCCTCATTTGTCGCAATTGCTGTGCTTATGACCGATGTCAGGTTTTTGAAGTCTCGTCTGCTCTGCACAAATCATTTGAACCTTTCTCATTTGTGCTGCCCTGGACTGCTTTTGGTTTACATTCTGACCGTTATTTTGGTGCTTCCTTGTTGGAAATCATTAAAACTCAGGAGCTGTGCAGTTCAATCGCGAAACTCTTTTGTTACAAAGTAATCCTGCTACAACAGAAGGTTTTCTATTTAAAATGCTTAAACAAGCTTTGCCCAAACAAAAAAATGTGGGTACCTTTTATTTGTAACTTAAGAACCACAGTTTTTGGGTTTGGCTGAGTGGAACGTGAAGTTCATAGATCAGTAGAAATCTGATGGAACATTTTTATAATTGGTCCATGACTGTATAAGGCTAAATACTGCACTGTTAAAAATATCTCTTGCTGGTTTCAATCTGGAGTTCAGAGTAAAATTAGAAACTGTGGAATATATTGTACTGAGTTATCTACAAAATGACTGGTTAAAACTCAAATTGTACACGGGGGGGGGGGGGGGTTGGGGGGGAGGTTACGGGTTACTGCTGACGTAAAAGCCAAATATTAAGAACAATGACGTCCTGATAAAAAGGCACATTACTAATCAGTACACATTATGTACTGTACATAATCTGTAATAACGTACAACCCAAAGCCTATTTTTCTGTCAGAATGACTTATTTATATATAAAAGCTTGTACATCAAAGATATAAATAAATTATATAATCATATAAATGATCCCTTCAAAAAGAGTGATTGAATACTACTGTATTGCTGGAAAACTCTAGCTTATAATTGAAAGGTTTTATTCATAAATGATGTGTATTCTCCAAATGAGTATCTGACATTTTGTTACTAGCTGATTAAAGAGGTTATGTAAAATTTTTATGCCATTGCTGTGCATCACTCAAATCCTATAAATATCTGTGAAAATGATAAGGAACTGGCGTGCTCTTTACAAATGTACGGTCACATGCCCATACCATTGTAGGAATTTGTGGATGTCCAGCAATTGTAATTAATTAATAACATGTCCTCCTATTGAAGTGCATGAAAAGTGTAAAATATTTGCAAAATAATTGCCCGTAGCTGTGATCTCTTATTTCCATGTGTTATTCTAACCCTCTTAGAGACATACACATTTTCAGTACACATTACTAGACGGAAACTTTCAGTTCAGATCTTAGCAGCTGCCTGGTTTTTGTGACTTACACAGCTGGGGGGAGGTGGGAGTGGGGAGACCGGGTTTCTGGACTTTAAATTTTAGCACATCACCATGAAAATGTATGCAGTGTAATAATTAACATTCAACATTGATTACTTGCCACAATATAACTGGTATTTCTCCAGGCTTCCCTGTGACATGTTTGTTGTTCTTTTCATCAAGTCCAACAACAGGGAGTCTTAGTAAACTCATATTATTGTATGTTAATCATGTCAGTTGTAATTTGGAAAATAAATGAATTGATTCCATTTGTCTTGTTGAAGAACAAGATGGGTATATGATGATGGAACTGAAGACAGTTTACCCCCTTAAATATAAATTGGTCTTGTATCTTTCCCTGCTATTGTAGCAAATCTACAGGCCATGGTGTTTATAACAAAGAGACTTAAACACGACGTTCAGCACAAGTGAGGTATTTACTTACATGCCAATACTACCAATAACCTTTTCACTGTACAGTGCAGGGCTAGCTTGCTAGGCCGTCACACACGCAGTCATGGCGACCTTTACATCATCAGACACATGGCACAGTACAACACAACACAACATTATACAGTACATGCTATTTGCAACACATACTCATCATTATTTACCCAGTATTTATGTTCCGTTAAACACTTGGCACTGTGTCTGTGCACCCCGTAGCACTTTGGTCACCCACCAGTTCTGCATAGCGCCACGGTATAATTGTAGCATGCTTAAGGGGGTGGGTGGCCAGTTGACCTTGGACCCCCAGATGTTTTTTTGCTCCTTGCTGAGGAGTTTTTGGTTCCTCTCTTCCATTGTCTTCTGGCTTTTTTCATCAAGGTACATTACAGTAATAAAAACACAGTACATTAAGACAGCTGGGTCATAAAAGGCACTATAAAAATAAATTGAATGGCACTGAATTGTTGGTTCAAGCTTAGAAGCTGTCCGAAATATACGCACGTGATAGTCATGCAAAAAGTTGCAGGAATTAATTTTTGACAGAAAGACATTTCAACCTCTGACTAAACAGAACTATCTTTGGGAAACAAAAACATAACCTCTATAAAGAGGCATTGAAGATTTATGACTTTTGAACAATAATTTTTGTCAGAAAGAAAACCTTCCATGCCATCATAGATGTTAACAGGAATTTGATGCTGAAGAATTCTAGTCAATACACTATGGAACAAGTGAGACTGAACGCTAGTTATCACGTTTTTATGTGACACATGGTGACGACCTCTGAGCTCATGCGGTGACGAGGCTGCCTCATTCTGTTTGTCCTGTGTGCCTGCTGCCCCTAGCTGTCATCTACAGTAATACAAAGCAGGGCTTGCGTATTATAAGATGGCGAAAGATGGTATGTGCGATTTCCTTCAGGCAGGATTACAAACAACACCTCATGGAACAGAGAAGTCAAGCCCCTCCCCCATCCTCAATTTTACAAGGCACAGCTACATTCAATGTGTAAGCTGAGCATGACTTTATTATTATTAGGTCAGGCTGATGTCAGATCCTGGTGACCAGAACATCCTGTCTTCTGTGAGGCTTCTGACGAGTTCATTGTTGTGTGTTGGTATCACACTCTTCCTCTTTTGAATCCATCTGTTCCAAGCATCATTTTCTCTGCCGATCTCCGGATGGGTATTCTAGTTTCCTCCTATAGTCCAAAAACATGTGATCGCCTGAACTGGTGTCTCTAAATTGCCC
Organism: Gymnarchus niloticus; assembly: GCA_009936485.2. NCBI lineage: Eukaryota > Metazoa > Chordata > Actinopteri > Osteoglossiformes > Gymnarchidae > Gymnarchus > Gymnarchus niloticus. The sequence continues at coordinate 2,517 of JAACJT020000479.1, read as the reverse complement.
ACAGTGTGTGAGTGTGTGCCCTGCAATCGACTGAATTCTCAAGAGTTACAAGTTCAAGTGTTGCTGGAGTTTCGGCAAGATACAATCAGATGAAGAACTTCGGTCAAAACATGGAATGGTCTAGGTAGCTAGAAACATTTTCTATGGTAAATGTAACATTATGTGACATCATGAACATTTTTATTAGCAGCAGTCATCCTTCTTGAAAATAGAAAAAGCTAAGTTCCCAGTTGTAGTGGAAGTTAAATCAATTAATTCATCAAAGAACGTTTGTCCAACAAGGCAAATCTTGGTTCATTTTTCAATACTTTCCAACTATATCATAAATTATAGAACAATATCTTACTACAATAGGTTATTTCTAAACATTTAAACAAAATGCAAATTTGTGAAAAAACGCATGGGAATGAATCATTTTATGTTCCTCTATATAATATCTAAACAGAAAACCCGACGTACTCTATACTGGAGAGGCAATGTTTCTTTGGAAGATCAGTTTTATATTCCTGTTTTAAATTTAGAGTGAATTACTGCACATTAATTCAACATTTATTTTCTTATGATGACAAATTATTTACAGTGATTTCATATTAACAATCTATTCCATTTCACACAAGATGTAAATAGCACACCTTCAACATTTTGATGCTGATTGTACACAGGCGCACACACACACACACACACACACACACACACAGATAACCTGATAACAAGTACAAAGATGTAAGACAAGTATTGCATGATAAATACAATAATGCATGATAAAATAGCTACGTTCGAAACTATAAATAATTTTTCCAATAAAATTTCAGTGGATGTTGTTTGACAGGAACCGCAGAAGCCAATCCTGTGCTGAGGGGGCAGTCCGATGTATTAGGCAGTAGATGTTTAAGTTTTCAGCCCTGTGAATGAAGACTTGGCTCAGCTGTTTTTACAGAATCACATTTATAAAGAATGTTACTTGTTAAAGAAACGTTCTGTCTGAATTAGTTGAGTCTATCAATATTTCCATCTGCCTCATGGTTAGTTTTTGTCATAGTTTCCTGTTTTTAGTTATGTGTGATCAACCCTATGTTTGAACCCGAGGAATCTTTATAAAGAAATTTGAGCTTGAGATTTCAAAAGTAAGTTCAAATTTATCTTGGAGATTTTCCTTTGTCGTTTTAGGAAGTCTATTGCAGGAACCGGTGATTAAGTTGCGGTCACACAAGGCCTCAATATCTGCCCATTACGACTGGATGTTGCACCCGTGGATGTTTTCTGAAACCTCCTGGCTTCATGTTCATGTAGTCATTCTGAAGGCACCGTTTAATCTTGAGTTTGTGCTGAGAAACAAACAGATAGGAAGGAAAGGTCAGAGCAATGTTTCTTTTTGTACCCATTCTGTGCTTTGGCAATTATAGGAGCAACAGCATGACTGATAATAGTTAATGTGCCATTACAAAAGATAGAGTTAAACACAAAAGGGAGGAAAACATCTTCAATTTTACACTAAAATTTAAAAATAAAAACAGTAAATTATCAAAAATAAAAATGTTTAATCAATCTTCATTTGAATTTTTAATCCCCCGTAGTGCTCACCCAGAGTAAAACGGCAATGAAACTCATGATCAGGCAGTAGAAACCCAAGATGACACAGGCTACAGCCCACCAGAAGGGGGCAGTCTGGCCTGGAGGTGGGCACTGTCTCATTCCCTGCCACTGACACCGGTCTTCTGCAAAGCAAGCAACCACAGAGGCAGACTCATTAAACACCAACTGATAATTGCCCATTTTGATGTTAGAATGGGCTCCCCAAATCAATTACAATGTCTGATTTCAAGCAGTAGTGTAAGACTTTGTGTTGTTCTCTCTGTCAGTGCCCACTCTGTATAATGTAAATCTATCCATCCATCTTGTAACCGCTTATCTTAGGCAAAGTTACATTGGGGGGAACACAGGGCACATGTGTGTACACACAAACATACGTGACAGGCAATTTAGAGGTGCCTGAATATCCAGGAGAAACATGCATACTCCACACACAGAGCGACAGTAGAACTTCAGTGAAATCTGAAGCTGTAAGGCAGCAGTGCTGCCCACTTTGCCATCATGCTATCCCAGGTAAGGTATATATATTTTTAAATTTCCTAACTATAGCAATTAAAATTTTTATTTTCTACATTTGAATTTTTTTAAATCTGGCACCATAATGCAAAAACACCTTTGGTGTGTATTGTGACCTGAAGCTTGCAGGTTTAGGGCTGACAAGGAAGCCTGCTGTTGTTCTTAGTGGGCTCAGTTTGAATTGATGTGAGGTGTGTAGTTCAGGTGGGAGAAAGAAAGGCTGTCAAATTGTAATCTATGTACAGATTTTTAAGAAATCTACTAAGAAGTGCAGGAGTATGAATTTTGTCTCAGGTGATTAGCCCTTGAATATACAAATCACATACATACATACATACAGTACTGTGCAAAAGTGGACAATAGGTACAGTGATTTACTGCAACATCATCAGATCATCTGTAAACATCTGCA
>JAACJT020000478.1:0-19402 GCA_009936485.2 Gymnarchus niloticus | reverse complement strand
CCCGGGACTATGTAAAGCACTTTGTGACCGTGCTCCGTGTTAAAAGCGCTATATAAATAAAATTGAATTGAATTGAATAGGAAGGTGTAAAACAGTAGTTTAAAAACAGTCATTGGGAGAAGATGGAATTCATTTACCAAAAGTTGGTAAGCTCATAATTATAAATTATATTACGTAAAAAGTTCTGTAAAAAGGTTAAAACGTTAAAAGTTGGTTAACAGGGTTAAAAACTTTAAAAAGAAGATTATACCTGCCCAGGTTGTTTACCTATCTGTAATCTACCTGTTGAGCCTTTTTGCTCATGGTTGATTACTTATACCTACAGAGGTCGGCCCAACACCTTATTCTTGGTCATGCTGCCACAGAGAAAGCATCGTGTTGAGAGTCCTTATTTACACACTCCCTTTTACAGATACGACATAAGCATTTTAGCTCTTGAACTCTGAATGTGTTTGCTGTAGTGTGTTATTTGTGTTTTATTAACGTATTGAATGGCTGTTGTGTGGGTTTTGAAACAGTATTTTCGTTCGCAAATTGTTAATGGGTGCATTGATTTAAGCAGCTACCTAAAACCCCTCCCCCAATAGCTGGCACAGAATGACATGAGGTCAGCATGAGCCTGATGCATGTTGTACGGATTTTGCTCATGTTGAGCCCAGTAAGACACACATGAAGTATTAGGGTTTTGCTGTGTTTGTGTGTGTAATTTATTTTCATTAATCTGTGTGTTAATTTCTTAAGTGAATACCCATGATAAGAAATAGGTAATACGAAGCAACACATGTGTAACACAATATTTGTTTATTTTCACTACATTCTAGTTTGTAAATTTAAGTTTATGTTTATTGATTAATAGACCATTTTTTATATTTACCTGTCACTGTTGTGTTGAGGAAGGGAGGCCAGCAGAAAGTAACACAGGGGTTTGTCCAAAAGGCAAAAAAAGCTCAGAACATAAAACAGGGGATCACCAGGGATCAAACTGAGGCACAGAAATGGGCAGGAACCACACTGGGGTGACATTAATGACCGGACTGGGGCAAGCAGGACTGGGAAGCACTCTTAAAGACAACTAACAAGGGGAAAATGCCGAACAGGTGTGTCCCATTAGGGCACACTGGGGAAACACAGAAGGAGCAGGGAGGCAGGGCATAACAGTACCCCCACAAAAGGTATGCCCTCTGGGCACAAAAGACAAATAGAGGGAACCAAAGGGATCAGACAACTGGACAGAACCCAAGACTATACAGGGAACGATCCAATGGACAAAACAACACAAAACACATGACCAACCAGACACAGGACACAAACTAGAGGCACTGAACAGACCAGGGCCAAACTAGGGACAGCCAGAAAGGGAGAGATGCACAACACCCATCCAGACACGTCAGACAGGAGAAGGGCCACAAAGACAAACATACCAGAGAGGGGCACAGACCGGGGAAAGAACAAATGGAACAGGACAAGGGGGCCAAAACCAGGGTACAACGAAAGGGGCCAGGCAGGAGGGGTCCCCTGGATGTCAATCCAGGGACGTGAGTCTGTCTATGCTTCAGCAATCCAGGAGGACCCGGTGGCGCTGAGGAACCCACAGGGCAGGGACCAGGACAGGGGCCAGGAGCAAGGATACTGACACTGGTGGGTGGATCAATGGTTGACACTGGGGAACTTGTAAGCAGAACGGGAGCCTGCTGGGGGAGCATGCAGTGGATCGGTAGTCTCCTGCTCAATGATCTCCTTTATATTCATCAATAAACCAACGACCAAGTGGCACAATGGGTAAGGTGTTGTATTATGGTGTATGAACCCGGAGGTTTATGTCAGCCAACTGCCTGCCAGTAGTTGGTGCTGGTCTTTATTGCTTTGTATTATTGGGTCATTTACTTGGGGAACCATTTTTTCCCTGGATTCTGCAATGACTAAGTGGCACACTGGGTAAGGTGTTGTGTTAGTATGCATGGAGACTGGTATTCAAGTCAGTTAGCTTCTGGCTATTAGGTGGTGCTGCTTTTTATTGGTTTATACTATTGGGTCATTTACTTGGGAAACCTTTGTGTCCCTGAAGTAAGCAATGAGCAAGTGTCACAATGGGCAAGGTGTTGTGTTAGCATGTATGGAGACTGGGGCTTAAGTCAGCCAGCTGATGACCAGTAGGTGGGGCTGTTTTTCTATTGGTTCATACTATTGGGTCATTTACTTGGGGAACCTTTGTGTGCCTGCTTTCAGCAATGAGTAAGCAGCACAATGGGTAAGGTGTTACATTAGCATGTATGGAGTCTGGGCTTCATCTCAGCCCCAGCTGTTGGTAGTGCTGTTTCCTATTGGTTTATAATATTGAGCCATTTACTTGGGGAACCTCTGTGTCCTTGGTTTTGGCAAGAGGCACAATGGATAAGGTGATGTGTTAGCCTGCAGTGAGACTGGCATTTAAGTCAGCTAGCTGCCAGCCAGTAGGTGATGGTTTCCTTTATTGGTTTATACTATTGGGCCATTTACTTGGGGAACCTTTGTGAGCCTGGTTTCAGCAATGAGCAAGTGGCACAATGGGTAAGGTGTTGTATTAGCATGCATGGAGACTGGGGTTCAAAACAGCCAACTTCCACCCTGTAGACTGCTTCGTTCTTCTCTAGGTTATTTACTTGGGAAAGCTATGTGTCCTTGAGTTTAGTAATAACCAAGTGGCACAATGGGTAAGGTGTTGTGGTAGTATGCATGGAGGCTGGGATTCAAATCAGTCAGCTGCTGGCTAGTAGATGGCTTCATTCTTCATATTGTTGGGCCATTTACTTGGGGAACCTATGTGTCTTAGAGTTTGGCAATGGGTAAGGTGTTGTGTTAGCAGGCATGGAGATGAGGGTTCAAGTTAGCCAGCTGCTGGCCAGTAGGTGGTGATGCTTTTAATTAGTTTATACTATTGGGTCATTTACTTGGGGAACCTTTGTGTCACTGGCTTCAGTAAGTAGCACAATGGATAAGGTGTTGCATTAGCATGCATAGAGACTGGGGTTCAAGTTGGCCAGTAAGAGGTGCTCTTTGGTATTGGTTCATTTACTTGGCAAACCTTTGCATCACTGACTTCAGCAAGTGGTACAATGGATAAGGTGTTGCGTTAGCATGTATGGAGATCAGGGTTCAAGTCACTCAGCTGATGACTAATAGGTGGTGCTGTTTTTCTATTGGTTTATACTACTGGGTCATTTACTTGGGGAACCTTTGTGTCCATCACTTTAGCAATGACCAAGTGGCACAATGGGTACGGTTTTGTATTAGCATGCATGGAGACTGGGGTTTAAGTTAGCCAGCTGCTAGTCTTTAGGTGGCTTCATTCTTTATTGGTTTATGTTTTTGGGTCATTTACTTGGGGATCTTTTGTGTTGCTGAGTTTAGCGGTGACCAAATGGTATCATGGGTAAGGTGTTGTGTTAGCATGCTTGGAGACCAGCGTTCAAGTTAGCCAGTAAGTGTATTGCTTTTTATTGGTTTAAACTATCGGGTCATTTATTTGGGGAACCTTTGAGTCCTAGACTTCAGCAGTGCCATGTGCTGCAATGGGTAAAGTGTTGCACTAACATGTAGCGTGGCTGAGGTTCAAGTCAGCCAGTTGCTAGCCAGTAGATGACTTCATTCTTTATTGGTTTATATTATTGGGTCATTTACTTGGGGAACCTATGTGGCCTTGAGTTTGGCAATGACCAAGTGACAATGGGTAAGGTGTTGTATTAATATACAGGAATACTGAGGTTTACCTCAGCCAGCTGTCAGCCAGTAGGTGGTGCCATTCTTTATTGGGTTATATTACTGGGTTATTTACTTGGGGAACCTAGGTGTGTTGAACTTCAGCTGTGGCTCAGTGGGTAAGGTGTTGTATTAGCCTGTATGGAAATCGGGGTTCCAGTCTGCCAGCTGCTGCTCAGCAAGTGGTGCCATTCTTTATTAGTTTATATTATTGGGTCATTTACTTCAGGCACCTATGTGTACTTAAGTCTGGCTGTGACCAAGTGGCTCAATGAGTAAGGTGTTGTGTTAGCATGTGTGGAGACTGGGCTTCCAGTCATGTATCTGCCACCCAGTAGGTGGTGCGGTTTGTATTATTGGGTCATTTACTTGGGGAACCTATGTATGTCTGATCTCAGCTGTGGGTAAGGTGTTGTATTAGCATGCATTGAAACCAGCGTTCAAGTCTGCCAGCTGCTGCTCAGTAGGTGGTGCCATTGTTTATATTACTGGGTCATTTACTTGGGAAACCTATGTAGGGTAGAAGTCAGCTATAACCAAATAGAAGAGAACTACATTTGGTAGTTGACGACTGGATAGACATAAAATGCATATTATTGTTGGAATATTGAGTTTTGAAATGACTTTGTACCTATGTAGATACTTTTGAAAATACATTTTATTCTCGGTGACACTGCCAGAGAGAAAGCATCGTGTCTGAGAGTCCTTATTTACACTTTACACTATTTACACCAACATCTGCTGAGTCACTGCAATTAGCTTGAAAACTCAAATAAAATAAGCTGTTAACTGTGGTGCTTCAGGTTGCAAGAACAGTCGCACAAAATAAAAAAAATGGGGCACAAAACTTCATCCCCTGTCATCAATACAGAGGGTTGTACAGGCTGCTCAAAATATGACAGGGGCTAAAGTATCCTTCACTGAACACCTGTAAATTAACCGCTGCCGTAAAAAGGTTTAGTCTATAATTCAGGATCATAGCCAACCCATCCACAAACTCTTCACCCCCTTTAAGTCTGATGTGAGGATTTGCAGCATCAGAACACTGACTACCTGATTCAAAAACAGCTTCTTTCCCCAAGACAGTCAAACTACAAACACTTCCTGTCACAGTCAGTAGAGAGCTTTGTCAGATGGTGTAAGAACCACCTCCAGCTCAATGTCACAAAGACAAAGGAGCTGGTGGTGGACTTCAGGCGAACCACTGAGCCACTGATAGGTGTCACCATGTACGGTGAGAGTGTGAAGAGGGTCCACTGCTGCAAGTATCCGGGAGTCCACATCAATGACAGACTGGACAGGAGCAACAACACAGAGGCCCTCTACAGGAAGGATTAAAGCGGGCTTTTCTTTCTGAGGAGTCTTAGGTCCTTTGGGGTGTGCAGCATACTGCAAAACATATTTTATCAATCTGTTGTTGCCAGTGTCATGCTCTTTGCTGGTGTCTGCTGGGGGTGTAACACTAAGAAGGAGACAGCAGTGCTGAACAGATGGATTAAGAAGGCTAGCACTGCAGTAGGAATGGAGCTGGACACAGTGAAGGCAGTAGTGGAGAGAAGGGTGATGTCCAAACTTCTTTCAATAATGGACAATAAAGACCATCCCCTTTCAATGTTAGTGACAGTCTAACATTAAGAGGTTCTTCAAGTCATGTTAGTCATTTAACTTATTTGAAGCTCAAATCAAATTTACTCTTTAGTATGTGCTTTTGTTTATTGTATTCCATGAGAAGTATCAATTTTTCCTTTTCTGACCAATTTAGTTTTCTTGTCGTCTTTTCTTGCATTTCTTTAACTGTAGGCAAATTTTGTGAGGCGATAACAGATAGGCTATCACAAGCATGCGCAAGTGTAAGCAAATTGTTTCCATGGAAACTAGAATTTCACTGCAGTAAATTTTTTTTCAATGCAGTAAATCCCTTAAAGTTTTTCCTTAACCAAGGAAACATTTTAAGGGATTCTGTGCAACACCCTTAAGTAAATCCCTCAGCTAAAGAGAAATTAAGCCTTAAGTGTCATACTTAAGGGGAAAATTTAAGGCGTTTTGTGCAACCAGCCCCTGGTCTTGTAAGTATTCAACCTAATTTGTTGCAAAGACCACTTTTGTTATGCCCTTGTTTGTACAGTTACAGTACATTTCAGTGATCCCAAACTTTGTTGGCTTAAGATTGAGCAGGATTTCCGGTTGCTTTTTGGAGGGGAGGTCTCAGGAAAGTTTGGCCCACCTTGTTTAAATCCATAGTCATTGAAGACAGCAAAGGCTTGGCACCTTACCTGCATGTTGAAGAGCTCATCAGATCTGCTCGGGATGAATATGATGATGGTGATGAAAACATAATTGTATAACAGGTTAGAGATTAAGTTTATCATGTGTGAGGAGACCCAAGGTATCTGTGTTTAATGCATATTTCACACTTATAATTTAGGATGGGATAGCAACCTGTCAGTCTTGATTCTATTGCTGCATGTCTTACCCCCAACTTCTAAAGGCCGCAAGAAGACAACTAAAATTAGTTCACTACAAGCAGAAGAGTACTTACGGAAGTTTGTCAAAGTATGTGCATGAAAAAATCAGGGGTACTGTGCTTGTGTTATTGTGATCACACTGGCATTTGAATGTGCTGATAAGTTATACATATATCTATATGTGTGTGTGTGTGTGTGTGTGTGTGTGTGTATATATAATATCTATACACACACACACACACACACACACAATAATAGTCAAGTTTGATAATTTTACATCCTTACATCAATAGTAATGTTTTATATAAACTTCAGCAAATTTGGCATATAATGTGGGTTACACTCATGAATCCATGAAAAATGAATCCGTCATTACTTGTTTTGACCTCTAACCAGAACATTTTCACGGTAGCTGGAATCATACTGGGAGTTGATCACTGAACTGCATGTTTTAAATTTGTCCCATAATTAATACGTGTTCTTTTGTATTTGCAGGTAGGTGCATGCATTCCAGTTTTCTTGGGCAGACAAGGATCTGCAAAGCCATTCCTACTCTGTGCAGGAGAGAAAAGGAGCAATATCCAGAGATTTTATGTCACCGTTGACCAAAAGGCAATTCTATGTAAGACTGTTGCTGCATTTGACAAACTCTTCAAAGCTCATTTTGTATTCAGTATATCATACAGTGAGGCTCTTGCAAGCTTTTATACCTTTATCCAGACCACTGTGTACAACGTTGATATTGGAACCTCCAAAGAATAGCCAAGAGTTAAGCAACTGAGGCCAGGGTTTCTGAATGCAAAGGATTGAACTAGTTGGCCCAAACAATGTTCACGTTTTATCTGCAAATCAAAGCACCACAGTTGTGCATTTATTTGTCGCCATTTGAAGTTTGAGCATGGTCTTTACTGAGGAAAACTATTGCATTTACATTGTGAAAGTTTGGGGTGTTCATCTTTTTTTGGCACATATTCTCGCCTTAAAAAACATTTAGTCAGTGCTCATTGCAACAGAGCAAGCAGTAATGTTAAAACTGTTGATGAGGTTTCTGTAGAAGGCAGTGGGAACGTTTCAGAGCTAACCGACAGTACAGCAGTTGTTTGTGCCCAATCCAGTTCAGTTGGTAAACCAAGTTTGCAAAAAATGTGTGGTGCCATTATTGCTCAGTTACAGGCCTCTGGTGTTACAACTAGTACTGTTCAATCAGTTGTTGTTTCAATGGAGGAGCTATTAAGTGATGTTCAAGAACTTACCAGAGAGGCTGTTTTCAGCAGTATCCCATCACAGGGGGCAGACATTCATAGTAAAGTTAAAAACGGTTTTGATAGTTTAGAAAACCCCTTTACATTCTTAAACAAGGAAGCTAAATGTCATAAATACTATAGAGATAAATGGGAAATAGTTGATCCAGTTGAGTGTGTCCTTGGTGTTTGGTTTGATGTTTATTGTGACAGATTAACAGGAATGTACAGACAAATCCCTATTACTGACAAGTTTGTCTATGTTCCAGTATTGAGAAATATTCAGTCCTTGGAACGAAATTGTCTACAAGTTTGTACCATCTAAACAATACAAATAAGGTGTTTAAGAAGATATCAGCAATGGTGAATATTTAAGTTCTCACCCTTTATTTTCTTGTGAAGAACATGCTGTATAGCTTCACCAATTCACAGCTATGACAGTTTTGAGACAGCCAGTCCTTCAGGATCCAAAAAAATGGTATACATAAACTTGGTTGTATATATTTTATTTTGAGAAATCTTCCACCGAAATTCAACTCTGTTGTGATGATTATACGCATTGTGGCTCTCTTTCATTCAAATGATGTAAAGAAATATAGATTTGATGTTATTCTCAAACCTCTTGTTGACGACCTCAGGATTTTGGAAACTCAGGGAAATTCTGCATCATTCTCTGACTCCCCATTGATGGAAACAGTAGTGCAGGTCACTGGGGACAACTTGGCTTTGCATTGCAAATTTGGGTTTGTTGAGTTTTTTACTGCTTCATTCTGCTGTCATTCTGTTTGACTGAAAAGGAAACCTTTCAGAGAATTTTTACTTGAAGATCACTCTGATATGGTTTTTCTATTGTGAAGATTTGCATGAAGTTCACTCTAAAGCATTGCTGAAGAATTCAAACTTGACCTATTTTGGTGTGAAAAAAATGTTTGCTGAATTCATTGCAGTTCTTCAACATCAGTGAAAATTTTTATGTTGACATCATGCATGATATACTGGAAGGTGTGGCAGAATATGCGTTAAAGCTTGTTTTTCAGCAAGTGGTCAAACATTCTTTGCCTGTAAAAGAACTATTTGAAAGAATTTATAGCTTTAGCTATGAGTATCTTGAGAGAAAAAATACACAAAGTAGTTTGAAATTAGATGAGAGCAAGGACATTGGATTGAATGCAATTCAGTCATGGCGCTTGCTGCGAAATGCTCCTTTCATATTTGGAGATACAGTAGAGAATGACTCCAAATGGAATCTGCTTTTACTTCTCATTCACATTGTCAACATTGTTTTCTCTCCACATATAACTGAATATATGACCTATTACCTTAAACATTTAATCTCTGATCACTGCAAGCTGTTTTCCAGATTCTAATTTGTTACCCAAACCTCTTACACTTGTGGCGGTGCATGAGATTTGAAGATTTGAAGCAAAAGACATTTTTTTTTTTTAGAAAGTCTGTTAAAAATTTTAAAAACATTACAAAAACTTTGGTTAGAACACATCAAAATCACATAGCTTTTCTTTAAAGTGGTTCCAGCATGATCCAGTAAAATACTGAATTGGTTTGGCATTTAGAGGGAGCTGATGTCTTAAGTGCAAAGCTGAATATGTTTGTTTTGTTGTGTCCACAAGCAGGTGGATCGAAAGCTATGGAACTGAGTATCACATTGGTATGTGTCACACTCCTTCCCCAGTCTTCCTCATGAGAATGCCACCTTTCCAGCTGCAGATCATGAGTTTCACCATTTATATGCACAGCCATACGAGAGTCTTGTTGCGAAGTATAGAATTGCCTTATGCGTCTAACTTAGCGTTCGAGAAACCTTCTTTGTGTCTCCTTGTCTCTTTGCTCTCCTCGTGTGCCAGCACCCGTCCTAGCCCTGGTCCTCTGTACTAACCTGCTGTATTTCACCCCTGCATCTCCCGTCTCAGAGCTGACTCATCCGGATTCCAATTTACCTCACCTGCTCCCCGGATTCTGTTTCAAGATCGCTGTTTCCAAGTCTGTTTGCCTGGTTCTCAAATAAAATTCCCTTCGCTGCACTTGGGTCTCCCTGCCTGTTCTGTCGGCTGCGTGACAGTATGTACGTATGGTATTGTACTGAATTGGAAATGCCTGTGTTCAAGAAGACAGCACAAATAATCTTGAAAAAAGAGAGGGTCTTTCTTTAGTTAGTGATGTTGTTACGTTGGGGTTTGATGATCAATTTAATGCATTATAGAAAAGGCCCCCAGTCTTCTAGAATCTTCTAGAATTTAAGTAGAATATTGTGTTCTTGCCCTCGTTAAGTACTATAAATCTTAATGTTACTAACAATGATCTCCTACATTACGGAGAACCCTAGCCATTATAGTATTCTCATCACCTTAGTGATGAGATCCTAAGATTATATATGTAGTTCAATTTCAGGCCAGTTAATGTTAGAGTTAGTTAAGTTTTGGAGGGCCTTTAATGTTCAGTGTTTATGTGTAAGTTGTGTAATTTGCTTGAACCTTAATAAAGATCAACCAGGATCCTAACAGTGGTGTTCTGAACGACCCATCTGAAGGTACGTACGGCTGAAATACACAAACCAGCGCCGGGAGAGTGTTCCCGACAGTGATCTACACTATATTTACGGTCCTTTGAGCTATCAGTGGTTCCTGAAAAACAGGAACGAAGAGCGGTCTCAGCTACATTGGGTCCTTCGAGCCCTATTGAAGCTGTGTGTATCTCAGGAGATGGAACCTGGATCAGTGAGTAAGGATCAAGCTACATGTCCCAAAAGACACATTCACCGCCCCGCTCATTACGAAGATGACAAGTCAGCCATACAGTCTCGGACAGAACGGGAAGAGAAGGAGATACCTATGGAAGTGGAGTATTGTACCCAACAACGTACAGCCCAGCAGTTTGAAACCCAAATTGGAGACCTACGAAGTGAGTTAAGAGAATTGATGGCAGGATTGGCAGCAGAACTGGTTGCAGACAGGAGGCAATCAACCTCAGAGCTGACTGAGCTCCGCGCAGCCATAGCTGAGATTAGGCAGGCAGTGATCGCTGCACCTATCCGCCATCAATATTCCTCAGCTCATAGTCCTCATGAATGGGAAACTGCTGCAGTACTGCCTCAAGTGACCACTGAAGGGGAATTGTTTAGCGATGAAGAAGATGAGAGGCATCTTTTGTCTCCCCGATCTGGGAGTAATGTGGACGACACACCAAAGGTTCACCAGTCGATGCAGGAGCATCTAGACCAGATGTTTCTCAGGTCGCATAGGGTGCTCCTGGACCTGAAGGAGGGGTTGGTAGACCAAGATCATTCCGCGAACCCAGGTGAACCGCCGATTGCTTCATCTACCCCTGTCCAGCCCACTAGGTGGAGCTCTACTTCTGTCCCAACCACACCTAGGACTACAACGTACGTGGTTCCACAATATTCAGCACACAGTTCCAGGTCACTGCCAGCTACAAGATTGCCTTCCGGTGCACTTGCAAATGCTGAAACAGCATACCGTGGGCCACGGGCTAAGATCCCTGACTTTACGACTCCGGATCCCAGCGAGTTCACTCGCATGAAGATCGCCCTGGAGAACATCTTAACTAATGATGAAACTGAGCTATTTAAATACCAAATCTTGATTGACCACCTGAAGTTTGAGGAAGCTAGATTAATAGCGGATGCGTATATTCATTCTTCTATGCCTTATACAGCTACTATGACAGCTCTGAACCATCAGTACGGTCGTCCACACCAAATTGCCCTAAGGAGGATTGATAAAGTGATGGAATCTCCAGACATTAGACGCGGTGATGCTAGAGCCTTTAGAAGGTTCTCACTCCAGGTCCAATCCCTGGTAGGAATGCTGCAGACGTTAGGTCCAAAGGGAGAGGCAGAGCTGCAGTGTGGTTCGCATGTTGCCCATCTTCTTAGGAAACTACCCCCAGAAATGAGAGTCGAATTTAGGCGTTGTATGCAAAGGCGGGTAGTAGAGGACTACACGTTGAATGACTTTGCTGATTGGCTGCAGAGTGAGTCACAGTGTCTAGACACAGATGGACAAGCACCCACAAAGGGAACTGGAGATCAGCCTACGCCTAAATTCAACCGACAAAACGACAAGCGGTTTGCCAACGTCTTACATGGGACTGAGCACAGTTGTGAAGACAAAGAGACCAAAACTATGAGTGGTGTCATTAAGAAGAATCAAAGTCAGCTCTATTGTATATACTGCAATAAGTCAGGACATCACATTAATCAATGTGTGAAGATCTCCAAGTTAACGAAGGAACAACTAAGCTCATGGATAAAGATGGAAAGGAGATGCTGGCGCTGCGCCCAGTCTCACCAGGCCGCCCAGTGTAATCTCAAGAAACTGTGTGGTCTATGTCAAGGACGACATCTGCAGGTTCTGCACAAGGTGAACGACAGAGCCTCAATGGAAGTATTGAAGCTGTTGTAGAGCAAACCCAGGCAGAGCGTTCACCCACAGATTGTCCTTTACATGGACAGGACAACTGACGGCAGTCATGTATTGTTGAAAGTTGTCAGAGTCCTCCTCCACAGCAGTGATCTAACATTTGACACCTACGCCGTATTGGATGATGGTTCGGAGAGAACGATGTTGCTACCTGCCGCTGCCCAGAAACTTGGACTTCAGGGAACGCCAGAAGATCTACTCCTGAGGACCATTCGGCAGGATTTGACCATCAGCGGTACATCAGTGTCATTCTCAATTTCTCCTGTTGCGAGCCCCAAGACCAAATTCTCCATCAAAGGAGCTTTCACTGCATTAACTTAGCAGAGCGCACCTACCCTGTGGAGCAACTCCAGAAGAATTATGGGCACCTGCGTGACTTACCAATACAGCCATTCAGGAATGTCCAACCGTTGTTGTTGATCGGGAGCAATCATTTGCACCTTATAACTTCAAATGAACATGTTAGGATAGGATCAACTGGAGATCCTGTAGCCATCCACACCAAATTGGGGTGGACTTTACAGGGACCAGCGAAGCTAGTCAGCCCGCTCATACAAGCACAACAGTGTCTTCTAACCTCAGTTACTCCACAAGGGAGTGAGATGACGAAGTCCATAGAAAGATTAGGACAGGTAGATACCACTTCCAAAAGTGAGAAATTGGGACCCGTCCTAAGAAGGATAATGAGGCCATTGGCCTCAAAGGCAAAACCACTTGTGTGAAAAGGGATGGTACTCATCTACGGATGAACCCACCACTCTACCAGAAGACCAGGTTCCATCGTCGAGCAAGAAAGAAAGAGGCTAGGAAGAAACCCAGCTGCCAACATCCTCTGGAGCAAGAAGCAGAGTAAACCGATGGAGCCCAGAGGTTGGAGCCATTAGCCCCCTTACCTCCTAAGAATCCAAGAGTTAGGGCCAGAGGACCCAGTGGTGGATTAAGGGAAAGACAAGTTAGAGCTCTGCAAGGCTGCTGTCAGTGGCATTACTTTCCCCGCATGGAACCCTTCAGTTTCGCACAAGGAACAGTTGCAGGTTACAGCGGAGGAGTTGCATGGGGTGGCCAACCCAGGTGGTCACCATTCCTAGAGAGCTCAGTCAGACCAGGAGTCCAAAGCAGGAGGAGCCTGCCTTATTTAAGAGGACAGCCCTTCCCTTGGCTCATCTGGAGCTTTTCGAGCCCACCTTTGACTATTCCGGGATGGAACCACTAATGTTGATGGGGCGGCCCGTATGTGGACTAACCAGAAGTGGCATTCTAATCTGCTGATATCACCCACACTGAAAATCCTTCCTGCTCTCCCATCCAAAGAAGATGAAGACAACTCTACACCTTCCGACCGAAGAGACTTTGGTCCTTTTATTAATAGTAAATGTATTTTATACATTTAGGGACGGCTGTAGAAAAAGCCCTCAGTCTTCTAGAATCTTCTAGAATTTAAGTAGAATATTGTGTTCTTGCCCTCGTTAAGTACTATAAATCTTAATGTTACTAACAATGATCTCCTACATTACGGAGAACCCTAGCCATTATAGTATTCTCATCACCTTAGTGATGAGATCCTAAGATTATATATGTAGTTCAATTTCAGGCCAGTTAGTGTTAGAGTTTTGGAGGGTTTTATTTTAGTATGCAGCGTTTACGTGTAAGTTGTGTAATTTGCTTGAACCTTAATAAAGATCAACCAGGATCCTAATAGCGGTGTTCTGAACGACCCATCTGAAGTATGTACGGCTGAAATACACAAACCAGCGCCGGGAGAGTGTTCCCGACAGTGATCTACACTATATTTATGGTCCTTTGAGCTATCAGCGGTTCCTGAAGAACGGGAACGAAGAGTGGTCTCAGATACAATTGGTCCTTCAAGCCAGATCTACAAGCGGTCCCCGCTACATGCACACTTTATAGATGAGAAAACATGTCCACAATTAGTCATTAGCTTTGAAGATTTGGTGTATTATACACCCGTTGTCATTCCTGAAATGTGTGCTTCCCTTATTGAAAAACTTCAAAGCTCCAGTGTAGTAACTAGTGTCATAAAGTCTGTTGTTGAAAATATGGAAGAGCTTGTATATGAACTGCATTCTAACGTGAAAGAATAACTTGCTTCCTGATGATGAAAATATTCGGGCCAAGTTTGAAGATTACTTAGAAAACCTTGAAAATCCTTTTACTAATTTGAATAGAGACAAAATGGAAGAGGCATTTACATAAGAAGTGGGGTGTCGTAGAGCCTGTTGAGGTGGCGCTTGGAGTGCGGTATGAGACTAGAAGGAATCAAGCATCTGGCATGTACAGTCAAGTCCCTGTAACAGACAAGTTTGTGTATATTCCCTTATTTGACACTTTAAAGTTCATATTTTCTTATAAAGAAATCTGTAAAATTATGTCAGTCTTGTGACGAGAGTGGGATCTATAAAGATTTTTGTGATGGGAGCTATTTTAAGGAACACCCCCTCTTCTCTAAAAGAAAACATTCTCTCCAAATACAGTTATACTATGATGATTTTGAAATGGCAAATCCGCTTGGGTCTAAGCATGGTATCCACAAAATTGGGAGTATTTACTTTATCTTAAGAAATCTGCCTCCAAAGATTAACTCGGCTTTAATGAATATTCACCTGTTGTCACTTTTTCATAGTCAAAATGTCAAAAGGTATGGATTCAATGCAATACTGGAGTCCCGTGTATGTGATCTTAAAGTACTTGAGTGTCATGGAATTGCAGTGCCTTTCTCGGATGAACCAGTGCTTGGAACAGTTGCCCAAGTGACAGGGGACAATCTGAGGTTGCACACTTCTTGGTGGGTATGTTGAATCCTTTAGCTCAAACTATTTTGCCGTTTTTGTCTAGCAGACAAACAAACCTACCAAAGTTTTTTCAATGATGATGATCCAAGTTTAACATTACGTAACAAACTACTACATGTTAAGCATTGCAATGCCATTAAAAACAATTCACTGCCTTAGTCATCTGGAGTTAAGAGAACATGTTTACTCGATCTACAGTTCTTTAATGTTTCAGATAATTATGCAGTCAACATTATGCACGACATATTGGAAGGAGTGGGGCAACTGGAACTAAAGTTGCTTTTTGGGTACTTCTCTGACAACAACATCATATCTAAGCAAGATATCGCTAATAGAATATACTCTTACAATTATATCTTAAGCAAAAAAACTGTCCAACAGGTATCAATTTGGAACACACTGGTAATGCAATTGGTCTCAATGCTATTCAGACATTTTGTTTGATTAGGAATGTGCCCTTGATATTTGGAGATGTTGTACAAGAAGGAAATGCATACTGGAGACTGTTACTAGTTTTATTGCAAGTAATCAACATAATATTTTCCCCAGCAGTTACTGAGGGATTGACTGTTTATTTGAAACACCTGATAATTGATCGTCATACTCTCTTCGAGTTGTACCCAGATCACAAGTTGATCCCTAAGCACCACTTTATGATTCATTATCCTAGAATCATTTGGAAAATAGATCCAGTTCTTCATGTTTGGTCAATGAGATTTGAACCCAAACAATTTTTTTAAGAACACCGTCAAAAGTTTCAAAAATATTACAAAGTCTTTACCCCAAAAACATCAAATGGCTGTAGCATACCATTGGAAATCTTTGCCTTTTAAAAGCATAGCTTGTGGAGCAGTAACAACTTAAACTTGGGAACTTGGTGAACTGTAAATTTGTCTTTTTAAACCTTTTGACTTACAAGCATGTTATGGCTTTGACATGGATGACCAGTATGTGGTTCCAGTTCATACATTTTTTTGAACAAAACTGGTATTGGAACTTCTATTTTCAGCATAAGGAAATCAGTATTGCACATTTCGTGGCATATTTCCAAAATGCCGCTTATAGTGCTGCTTGATACTTGATTTAAAAAGTGTGATTTTATTATAGGAAGGTTTTTTACCTGCTGTGTAATGTTTTTGTGATGTATAAACATTAAAAAAAATATTCAAATGGTTCACGTTCTAAAATAAAACTAGAAATGGACTGCATTTAAACTTGTGTAAAACTTTTTATTGCTACTATATGTGTATTCAGGTAATGTTATAAAGTTACACTTAGGTAGTATTGGCATATTTTTGCACTTGGAGAAAGCAAACTCAGAAACAAATTTATACTCTACATGTAAAGTGTTAGCAAACTCTAGGAAACTGAAATAGTGTCTGTGAGAGTATGTGCATGACTGATGAAGAACACGTGTTATCACAGCTATGTTTTATTTCTGTGCTGTTGACTGATTGTATTCGAACTGCATTGAAAGTAGATTTTGAAAATTAAATGTCTTGCTATTTTCCTTTTACCCTTTGCCTATTTGATTCTCCATTAAAGTTAACCGCTCTAATTTGAAGTATGTTTTTGATAGAAACATTTTTTTAATGGTGGATAACAAATAGAATTAGATTTTATTTGACATTAAACCAAGTATGAAATTAAACAGCAACGAGACTAACAGGAAAAAAAAAAATCAAACTAAGTATGTACTGAACATTAAATCTCTACAATAAATCAGTTATAAGATATTGTATTTATGGGAGAGTCATTAAACATTCGGTCCATGTTTTATTTCTGTTTCTGTTGCCAACGCACATAAGAACACCGTCAAAAGAAGAGAATTTGCAGGCTGCCAACTTCACCATGTCTGTGGCATCTCTTAATGCTAGCAAGTAGTGAAGAAGGAATTCCAAAGGAGGAAATAAAGCCTTCTTTGAATTTCTCTACATTTCCTTTCTGTATGTTAAACTCCTGGTCCTTAATTAACAAAATGTGGACCACTCCATGCAGTCTGGCAGGTCTAGTATGAATTACTGAATCTTCCATGCCTTCTGTCTTACTGGTAAGACTGACTTGTATGTTTGCCTTTGGTTTCCTCTTTGTATTTCATACACTAATCATTAGTGTGCCAACCAGTTGCTTTGTTTCTCCATTTTTTTATGCCCAGAAAATCCTGCATTAATCTGATATCCCACTCCATTCATTCCCTACTGACAATCCAACACTCTTGACCTTTACAATTGCCTGGATGACCTGTGGCTCCTTCTGCTGCATTCAGGAAACCTTATAATGTCTCAGCAAGAGGTTTGATCTGAAAAAAAAAATTCAGCACTCAAATTCACAAAGTTATTCCCTTTGTCTCTGAATACTTTTCAACCAGTCTATCTTGTCACTTACTGTACAGCTCACCACATTAAATCTGTCCTGAACCTGACTGGTGTGTGATTCTCTGTGCTACGACTCTGTGACCATCTTAGAAAAGCTGTTGGTTCAAATCCCATGGATGCCAAAGTGACGCATAAACAAGGCCCAGAACCACACTTGCTCCACAGGTGTTTGATGCTGGTTGACACTTGTTTTGGTCCTAAAGAACCTATTATTACATGCAAATGGAGAGGAAGAGATGATATGGAAAATTTCCCCAATAAATATTCTACTTCACCCTTTACCATTCCCTTGAGAGTCTTGTTGTACTTTTTAGAAGTCTGTGCCAAGTTTACACTAACCTCATTCGGTGTAGGTCACAGACCTTTTCACTTCTGTCAGTTCTCTTGGTTCTCCTATATGTCTGGGCCAATATAATGTAAGCTTCCTCCATGTGATATCTTCATATACATTACACAGCTTATCCCTAGGGCAGGGCACTGGATGGGGTGCCAACCAATCGCTGGGGCCTAAATCATTTGGAGATGGTCTAAAATTAAGACACTTAGCCTTTGTCTTCATCTTCCTACCACTTGTCATAGTGAGGTTTGTAGCTTAATTGTTGTTTTCCAGCATGAAGAGCTTGTAATTCTATGTTAAGCTGTTAAGCATTGAAGTTAGTTGTCACATTGGGAGAGTGGAAGGACTTGGAGGCAGACGTGGAGCAAACGAAATGGGTTTATTGTAGCAAAACAAAACAAGAACTAGAAAACAAACACAATCACGGGGATCAAACAGGGAAGACCAAGCAAGCAGAGCCACAGGGGAGCAACATTAATGACTGGACTGAGGAACACAGGACTGGGAAGCACTATTAAACAAGACTAACGAGGGGACAACGATTAACAGGCGTGTTTCATTAGGGCCACGCTGGAGAAAAACAGAAGGGGCAGGTAGGCAGGGCATGACGTTAGTAAGGTAGGTAGGGACCTACTACTATAAAAACCAGAGTATATCCCGCTGGTGGCTGACCCTACCAGTTATATTGTGTCATCACACACCAAAGTCGATCGTAAGCTGTCAGTGGCAAAAACACACCAAAATCACAAATCATATTTTTAAAGTCATTATGTCACAGTACTGGGAAACACGTAGCACACAATCACACAGCACTGGCGGACACATGCACACAATCACACCTGACAAGGCAGAAACTGGTTCTTTGAGCAGCTCAACCTTTTTAAGACCCAAAGGGCGGGGAGGCTCATGTATAACCAGAAAGGCCAGAGAACACCAGACAGGCAAAACATGGCATGGACGAGGCAGAGCAGAGCGCAGGTGCACAGTAACAGAGGGGACACAGGGGCACAGGAACAAGGGAACCTAGAACAGGGGAAAGCTTGTCCATCCGTAGGCATCGAGTACCCATTGATCGGGGTGACTCTGAGCTCCATAGACTGGATCACTCTTGGCTACCCACATATAGTAATACCAACCACTGAGACAGGCAGGCATACTGTGCCTAGGCATCCGAAGGAGCTAGAAGCTGGCTCAGAACGCTTCGTGAGGCAGTATGATCGAGCAGGACCCACCAGGCATGCTTCCAGATCAAGACTGCCCCCCCAACCAACTGGGCAGACACAGGGAAATAGGCTAGGGAACCAGGCAACCCCGTGCTTAACGAGGCAACCAGTACCAGGTGCGTTAAACACATTAAAGCAAATTTCATTTTTAAAAAATATTTTATAAAATGTAATTCTTCTGTATCTGCTAGGGTTTCCACAGCATAAAAAAAAAACAAAAAACTATTTTGTCAGGATTGATGTTTATAAAATCTTTGTTTACATTTTTCTAACTTCCCATGAATTATATACTAGCGTTGGTGACACAAGAACAAAATTTGTTTTTTTCTCATAAAATGACTTTGTGGTTAATACTACAACAACAAAAAAATAAATAGTTTGTATGTCTGTATGAAATTCTCTTGTCTGACTCTTGGGAATCATCTGAACCGTTTTAGGGGTTTTCCTCCAGGTACTCCAGTTTCCTCCTGCAGTCCAAAGACATACATTGTAGTCTAACTGGTGTGGCAGAGTTGTCCATAGTGTGTGACTGGGTGTGCGTGAATGTGCCCTGTGTTGTTGGGGCACAGGCTCCAGGATTCAGCAGTTTAGAAAATGGATGGATGAAATATAACACACTAACCCCTTACTAAGCAGTCAGGGTTATTACTATATCAAAACAAAGATATTATTAACAAGGATATAATTTGTCCTGCCTGGTGCTGGCCTGAGGAGGACAGGCTTCCCCTTTGAGTCTGGCTCCTCCCAAGGTTTCTTCCT
>JAACJT020000477.1:0-19415 GCA_009936485.2 Gymnarchus niloticus | reverse complement strand
TGATATCTTTTTTTGGTGTTAGTTCTAGAAGATCTTTTAGGTCTTCATAAAATTTTTCGATTTCAGTCTCTTCAGCAGAATCTCCTCATACAGCAGGTAAAACTAAGGTGTTGTGCTCAAAATATACAGTACTGTATAATATGCATCAGAATATGTTAGACTAATGACCTTGACCTTACTGTAAGCAAAGTTTTGTCAGTCTTAAGGTCTATTATGGAAGAAATTCACTTTCTTGGTCATTCATCTGTCACAGTTTCACTCTCAGAGGGAGGATTCAAGTAAGGACAGAGATGGGTAGGAAAAGGAAACAAATGGCCATCTAACTGTCCAGATCTTGCCGATTAAACCAAGTGGTAGCAGTGTCCACCTTGTCTTGGACGTCGGCGTGGCTGCTGCACAGCTTGTACCCTTCTCGCAGGTGTCTTCCCCTTTTCAGCGGGCTGCTGCTATCCAAACCGGTGCTGCAAGGCAGCTCGCTGCGCTGGAAGAAAGCTACAGGCCTCTGGCTCCATGTCTCGGAGGACCAACAGAGCCTTCCCCCTCAGCACCAAGCCCAGCTGCACCGTCGTCAGCTCCAGCGACCACCCACAGTACCTCGCTGCCATCTTCAGCTGCACCTCATACAGCCCCCATGGCATGTCGCCGCTGTACTCTGAGAGGCGCACCGACTCAGCTGCTGATGCGGGCAGTTCCTGCACTGTGGAGCTCAAAGCCTCCGATGCGGCTGCTGGTCCTTCCACCGTGGCAGCGCCGCCCTCCACCCTCCTTGCGCAGATCGCTGGCAGAACATTCGCTGTTGCTCGCTGTCAGCTTGCGAGGGGTCCTCGGTGGAACTGGAGGAGCCACCTCCTCTCCCTCTGACTCATGGGGATCCCCGCTCTTGCTCGCCGGTAGACTTGTGCAGCACCCCGTCAACACTCGCTGTTGATTCCAGCAGCAGAGATTTTGCTCCACCCGAAACCACGCTCTCTCAGCACTGCATTATTGGTTTCACCATCTTCTGGGATCAACCCTTTTGCAGCAAACAGCCTTCTGATCATGGAGAACATTCTCCAATATGGCTTCCAGGTCCACACTCTCCTCTTGTCTTCCGGGTTCGGATGGGACAAAGCATTTTAGAAATTTTATCAGAAATCTTAGCCACTCTGACAGTTTTAAAAAATGCAATCCCAGAGATCCAGGTATTACCTGGCATAACAGTCGAGGGTCAAGCAGCCGTCTTGATTACATTGTAGCTACATCCTCTGTTGTTTTTAGCAAAGTTTTTTTTGTCTCCACGGTGGTTCACTGACCAAATGTCAATGACGCCACAGCTTCCTTCAACGCCCCTGCCTATAGTAGAGACTACTGGAATCTGAACGTAGAGATATTGGAAGAGAGAGATTTTAGATCTCTCTTTCTCGATCATTTTGAAGCATGGAGAGACTGCAAGGCTGCCTATGCCTCTACAGCTGCATGATGGGAGAGCGTAAAAGAGAGGATTCATGTTCTCGCTATCCACTATTGCAGCCAGCATAGAGCCACTAGACTTTGTAACATAAAACAGTTACAGCATAGGCTGCAAGAGCAAGACGCCGTCACATGTCAACGGAGGACAGTTTGATTTTGATAAAGTGCAGGCCATCAAAGCTAAACTCAAAGGCCTGCACGAACAATCGGCTGCTGCCCATCTTTTCTGGGCCAGGGTCAAAGAGTTAGAAGAGAATGGGAAGTGTACTGCCTTCTTTTTTAATTAAGTTAAAAAGGTCCGAGAGGTGAAAAGCTTCACCTTCCTGAGGGATTCAGAAGTCAGTACCTTCTCAGACACTGCTTGGATGCTGGGAATTGCTAAGGATTTTTATTCAGACCTTTTTTAAAAAAGGTACACTGATTTTGAAGCGGGGGAGCAGTTTTTTTTTGTTTTTTTTATCTAAAATCAAATCTTGTCTTCCCAGTGAGGCACAGGACAGCATAGAGGCCCCCTTCACTCTACCCAAGCTGACCAAGGTGCTTGGCAAAATGAACCGGCGCAAAGTACCTGGCCTTGATGGGCTCCCCGTGGAGTTTTATTCCATGCTTTGGGATGTCCTTGGTCTGGAGATACTAGAGGTAGCTAGGGATGTGCAATGTCAGGGGATGCTCACTAGGAGCATGAGGTCTGATGTTCTCTCCTTGTTGCACAAGAAAAGAGATCGTGCCAACCTTGGCAACTGGAGGCCCCTGACCATGCTTTGTGTAGATGCTAAGATCATTGCAAAGACCCTGATGGAACGCCTGAAGAAAGCCATAGCTCATCTGGTTCACTGTGATCAGTCTTGCGGGGTCCCGGGATGGTCTGCGATTTGGAATTTACATCTTTTCTGAGATGCAATCACCTGGGTAGAGGACAAAAACATGCCCCTCGCATTAGTTGGTCTGGACCAGCAGAAAGTGTTTGACCAGGTTGACCATGACTTCCTGTTTAGGGTTCTAGGCAGGCTAGGTTTTGGTCCTAAATTCTTGGGATAGGTACACACGTTGGACAACAAGGTCGGTAGCCATGTTTCCATTAATGGCTCCCTCAGTGGATTGGTTCCCCTGGCAAGCAGAGTGAGGCAAGGGTGTCCTCTCTCGCCCCTCCTCTATGTGCTCTATATAGAGCCACTGGCGAGCGCCATCCGTGCCCACCCAGGTGTCAATGGCCTGCTCCTACCAGGAAGCCGAGGTCAGACAGTTAAGCTGGCCCAGTATGCAGACGACACCATGTTGTCTGTGTGCTCGGACCAGTCGCTCGGTCATGCCATGAGCTTGGTTCAGGAGTTCAGTTTGGCTTCCAGGGTCGCACTTAATCTCAGCAAGTCGGTGGTCAAGTACTTTGGCAACTGGAAGGTGAAAGTGGATGCCGTTGGGGGAATCTCCCTCTGCGGTAGACCTCTCAAAGTTTTGGGGGTCTACTTTCTTTCAAAAGGCGCTGGCCGTGTAAACTGGGAAAAACTGTTGCCAGACGGAAGATAGGGTTGTGGAAGGCAAGGTTCCTGTCCTTCCTAGGTAAGGTTCTTGCCTTAAAAGTAGATATATTTCGCACATTGCTCTACTTGGCCCATGTACACCCCATGCCCCGCCCCATGCGGAGAGGCCTAACCTGGGATGTTTTTAATCTCATGTGAGGGGGGTATGAGCCCGTGAATAGGGAAGTAATGTATCTCGGAAAGGACAAGGGGGGGAGAGATGTCCTCAACTTCCCTCTCAAGCTTGACTGCCTGTTCTTCTCCCAGCTTTGTGCATGTCTGGTGGCTCCCCCGGAGCACCCCCACCAGTGTTTTGTGAACCTGTGGCTAGCTCTGCTCATGCACCAGCTATTGAAGTCATGGTCCAACTCCGGGCCCAAGGCCGAGACGCTGCAGGACCACTATAGCCATGTGGTGAGGTGGAGTAAGTACCATCGGCAGGTCTCGCCTCAGATGTCCTTGTCAAACACTGAGCCTTATATAAGGCCATGCTGGGAGCAAGAAAAACCCAAGCTATCCTGGGTCTGGCGAAGGACACATGGAGCAGGATCCAGCCCAAAAGCTTGGACCAGCAGTTGCAGGACCTAAACTGGCAGTGCTTGCATGGTAGACTGCCGGTCAGGAAGGTACTGTAGAGACGCAAGCTGACCAGACATCCTTGCTGCCCCAGATCGGGGTGTTCAGAGCAAGAAATGCTCTGTCACACCTTTTGGGACTGTGGATTCGCAAGGGAGGTCTGGACATCAGTGGAGCATCTGTGCAAGAAAGTGAACCCTCAGTTTGTGTTGTCCTGTGCCAAGGTGATCAAGGGGTGGCCCTCGGGCCCTCAGACTCCCTTTCCTCTCCAGATGTGGTTGCTGATAATCATTATCAAACATGAACTTTGGAATGCAAGGTCGGCACTCATCCTCTATGGGGTTGACTTGAGCACCCATGGAGTTTATCACAAGATTGTGGTTGATTTGAATTTCAGAATAGAGCGTGACATCACTCTGTGGGGCTACAATGAGGCCAAGGAAAAGTGGAAGGGCCTTTTCTGGCTTTAGTCCCACTTGAAGTTTGTTGATGTCCAGCCTCCTGAGAAGGTAAGTGCAAAAACATTTTGCTTGAGCACTTCTATGTGTTGGTGTTTTTTTGCATAGTGCTCGGTAATTTTTTAGTTGCACTTCAAATTTTTTATCCAAGCCCCTCACAGGACTGGCGGCTGGGTTACATTCCTTTTAATGGATTTTAAGCCCGGGTAGTGTTTCACTGGTTTTATGAGAACACATCAAATTTTAATTAAATAAACATTCAAAAAATGTTTAATCACCCGGGGGAGGGGGGATCTCAGTAAAATGAAAAATAATCTGAGAATGCACTGATTTTTATTTTCTGAATGTTTTTTTTTTTTTTAAATTTAATTTAAACCCCCGGGAAACTGGTTTTGTTATTTATTACTGTCGTTTAAGCACAGTGGTATGTTAAATTAACTGAAAGTCATTTAATATTAATAGAACTTTATTGTTGTTGTAGAGTTTTATTATTTACTAATGGAGTTGAATCTAGTAAATTTTGACCTTCTGCAGCTTGATTGTTGAAATAGTATTAATTGATGGACATAAATAAGTATGGTTTATCTGATGGTCTTTTTGAATTATTGCTTTATGTATTTGTTGGAACCTGATTAATCTTCAGCATTTGAACATAATCTGAGATTTGATGGATTCCAATTGTGTTACTGTACTTTAACTGATGTATAACAAAGTTAATTGGGGAAGAAAGAAAAAAAAAAAAAAAACTCTCATCAACCCTGCCTGGCTTTTACTATGGGTTACAGGGCAAAGCCAGATTGCTCAACTGGCTGATAACAGGAAACTCTTCAGTCTCCATTGAGTTCAATCATACCTGTTACAGTCAGCAATTTTGTGAGCCATATTTGCTAAGAATAAAAACATGGACTCAGCTTAACGAAATGAACGTTTACTCAAGTCTCAACCACCCCAACCAGCAACAATGTACTGTGCCCACTGGGTTAGCCTTGCTAAGAAACCTCTTTCCGATAGGCATTTCAAACACCACAAACATAATGAGACAATAACTACACACTGAACAAAACAAGGGCAACAAAATACATGCCATCTACAACACCTATCTGATCATTTTCACCTGACACAGCACTCTGGGTACTTCTGGTTCTCCCTTGCAGTACTACAGTACGTTATCCAACAGTTTCTGCATGTAGCAACATGATCTACCTATCTGTAATACAAATACAATCTTACCCAATATTTTAAGCAGTTATAACTAAAGCTTACTCTCTTGGGTGGGCTTTTATTCAGGTGTAAGAATCAACTTTGTAGTTTAATTTTTTTCCCCCTGCTTTGAACGTTACATTTTTCTTTCAACACAAGACCACAGCTTCTTTGTTTTAAATAAACGGTTTTTATGACTTCAAGATCCCATTCCAAGATCATGTGATAAAATCAGTGCCCAGTTTCCTACTCTGAGACAACGGTCCTAAGTGGCCCAAAATTCTCAGAATGACCTAATTTTGGTCCTACTTTTAGGAGTAGGAGCGTTTTATTAATTTTCTTATCCTAGGAAAGTACTCCCAGCTTGAGCACAATTTGTGAGAGCTCCAGAAC
This sequence comes from Gymnarchus niloticus, assembly GCA_009936485.2. Classification (NCBI taxonomy): domain Eukaryota; kingdom Metazoa; phylum Chordata; class Actinopteri; order Osteoglossiformes; family Gymnarchidae; genus Gymnarchus; species Gymnarchus niloticus. The sequence continues at coordinate 13,822 of JAACJT020000477.1, read as the reverse complement.
TGTCCAAATCCAATATGAGCTGCCAAACAATGGCATTCAGGTGAAGACTGGCACGCACATTCCGGGAAAGAAGGAACGTGTTAGAAACACTGGACAACACAGAATTTTTAAAACTTAAACTTTTAAGGTTTGCGAAGTAGTAGTAGCAATTTATTATAATTATTAGTAGGGGCAGCACTAGGCCTGTTTTAGGGGGGCTGAAGCCCCCCAAAAATGTTAATAGGCTGCAACACATAAAAATGCACATTATATTAGTGGAGCTTGTAATTAACCCCTATAGTAAAGGCAGAGCCCCCTAACCATAAACCACTTAATGAATATAAGCAAATAATCAACAGCTTCATGGTGACTAATATTAAATAGGGTCTGGGCACTTGGGAAGCTTAAAAAGCACATTCCGTTATTCAAATCATGAAAGAATGACTATATAAGACTACTGGACCCTAAAAGCCGCCATTTTTGCCACAAAAGTTGTACAGCACAGGTTCAATGTTTTTATACCCACTATAATAACATGTTCACTCATTTTCAATGTATGCAAGGTTCAGGCTGGCAACTGGTTTAGTTTTTAGAACAACTTTTTTAGGATCTTAGTAAAGACCCTTTAATGCACCTCATGAGCGAAAATGTTATAATAGCAATAAAACGTTATAATAAAATGTCATAATTCAATTCAAGCATCCTTGAGAATCAGAACGCCATTCGCCAAACCTGGAAACGTGTCCCTACAACTACACCCTTTCACATTGGCTAACAATAACTCATTCAACCAAGTCCTGTTTAGCTAACAGTTTGGACACGCAAAATGAGTAGACTTTACCTAGTACACTGAAGGCAGGGGTAAAATGCAAACGAAACGACATTGTTTACTCAACATTTAGTGCGCCGAGGGAAGAAGAAAAAAAAAAAAAAAAAAAAAGTGCACCGCGGCGACCACCACGTCTTGCGCAGGCAGGCAATCAAAACTTCGGTGTTGACCGTTTCTCCAGCTGAGATCACCAATTAGTCAAAACATGTTACAGTACGTAGTTCGTTACTAACTCGATCAGTTTTGCAAACCAAATGGATGACCGCGAGAGAAAGTTGGCTGAGTTTGTTCATGGATTTCCACATCTAGTATATGTGGATCACGGCGAGACGTTAAATACATACGAATGACCAGCAATTTTATTTTTGTGCCTGAAGCTTTTTTTGCTACCTATTTTGGCCAGGTCTCTATTGTAAAAGATGTTAAATAAAGCTTGAGATTTAATAAAATAAAGGTTTAAAATGATATATCGCCACTAGACTTGGAGTAAGACCTAAAATCGCACAAATCACTGTTCGCCCCCCTGTATTGGTAGGGAAAACTACACGTTTTTGTGTCTCTTCGAGTATGTTGTTGTCTGTCTCCAACGACGTGTTCGGTGGTCCTCTGATTTATAGGCTAGGCACATCTTTATATCCCGGCCACGGCAGCAGTAGGTCGCTTGTTAAGGTTTTCAAGAAGAAAACAGTATTAAAATAAACCATTAAAATGGCATATCTATGTAGCTGATATAACTAGTAAGCGTTACCTAGCTAACACTAAAAAAGCTACTTACTAACTGTTCTACTCTCCACCCTTCCATTTGGCGGCAGCTGTGTTGATGGCAGACAATAAGTGCTTGCTAAGTGGCTTTAAATGATACTTAGCTAAACCAAATGTTAAATAGCTGTAAGCGAACGTTAGCATACACAACTACCCGAGTCTATAGCAACGCAAGCTATATACTGGATATGTTATTCATCAACATCAATTTAAATGCAATACATTCTTAGACTGTATTAATCACTTACTCCCTCAAATTAATTGCCCTAAATCAAAACAAAACCCAGCAACTGGCGTTATGTTTCTTTTCTCTAATGGTACGTTCACAACGCGCGCAGCGAAAGCGTCAAAGCGACCGGAAGTCATTCCTTCTCTATGGGAGGACGCGGCGAGAGCGTCAAAATGAAGTTGAAGCTCGGTCAACTTCATGGTAATGAGCTATGACGCAGATCGGCGGCAACCAATCGGAATATAGAAATGCTCCGCTAAAGAGTTCCACAGAACACAAGCGTGTAAACTTTTGTTCCGTTCAAGTAGTTCCCAAGCATAATGGAGGAGAAACTGATTATAGCCGTAGCGAGCTTATCAGTTATTTATGAGTTTATATTCCTTGTTTGCATACAGGGACATAAATAATAAAAAAATGAGGATGGACCAAGGTGTCTGAAACTATTGCTGTTCCAGGGTGATTTCTGAAGTGCATAATATATTTTTGTGAAAAGGTAAGGAAATAGCATACTAATTTTGGCGCCATGGCACGCAAAACAATGCGAATTGTCGGTAACGTCATCGTTACCGACGTCTTCGCCGCAGGTAAATCAGTGCTGCATTTAAGCAGCTACCTCGCGATTATCCATAGTGAGAAGATAAACTTGAAAAGAAGCGCAACACAATTTATAGGCAACATTTTCCCTCCAGAACGCTTGAACAGGAATGCAATTAACTGGCTCACAATACTGATTTGAGAAATTATACCATGTCGGCACAAAGACAAGCTACACATTTGTTTGCTTTCCCGCCCCTTTAAAAAGCTTCCAAGACCTAGCGTTCTGAACGACCTTGGCCCTGCCTACATCATCTACGTCAGAGAGCGTCCACAGCGTTCCCCAGCATTGCGGGTCAGGTCGACCAGAGCGAACACTAGACACCCTCGCCGCTCGCGGTGCGAACGTACCATTACTCTAATCCACGCAAGCAAGGCTGTGACAACTACTGATTGGGTGGAATCGGGACAAGGCCATCCGTGATCGTTTGCTTTTCTCGAGTTCCCGGATATTGTATCACAGAAATTTGAATCTGTATTTTACAATCTGAATTTATGCCACAAAAAAACTGAATTTGAAATAGTGTATTTAAAATTGAATTTTAAAGCACGGCATACTGATTCATATTACAGAATTCAAATTCAACTCTATGTAATTCAGATTCAAAATTTAATTAGAGTCAAAACAATTTACAAATTCAAATATAAACATTTCAGATTAAAATTGTAATGGCTCATACATCATTCCATAGGCACAGGCAAACATTTTTGTGTGGTTACAGCATATGTACTGGCAACGTTGGGACGCAAGGAGTGTCCCCAAAATTCTCACTTTTAAAGACAAGCGCCCCTTGAGCATTTGCATACCTCAGGTCCCCACACGTCATCACTCGTCATCAAAGTGTGTGCTTGAGACAGTACCACAGGGTACAAGTATGCCATTTGGGACAGGGCCCATTTGTCATTTCTAAATTGTTTATAGTGCGTGTATGACTGTGCCCTGCAATGGGTTGGCACTCTGTCCAGGGTGTGCCTTGCCTTGTGCCCTAGGCTCCCTGGGATAGGTTTTCTGGGCGGTGATGTTGCTCTGTGGGTTAGGTGTCTGTCCCTGAGCTTTAAAGGTCACACATTCAAGTCCTGCAGCCGGCAAGAGTGTCTATATCACCATTGGACCTTTAAGCAAGACCCTTAACCTGAATTGCTCCAGGGGCACCGGACACTTGCTGACCCTGCACGCTGACCCTCTGCTCTCAATTTACAGCAAGATGGGAAAACACAAAAACTACAAATTTCCAGATGGGGATTAAATAAGTACTGATTATTATTTCAAGTCCCCCACGACCATGAATCTGATTAAACAGTTTGGGAGAATGGATGGATGCTGTGTTGTTTTGCGTTTTGAGCCAATGCCTGGAAGCACCATTTGTAAGGGTGGAGACACCTTTAAAAGGATTTTTTTGCATCGGTGGCATCCACTCTTCTAGCATAAGCTTACTTTTTGAAGACCGCACCCTTGAGAATGTGAGTACCTTCACTGTTGTGCAGGTAAGAGTACTGAGAGTGGATGCCACATGGAGAAGACAGCACATTAGAGTAATGTGTGTGTAGGCTCTGGTGGAGGCCTCATCCCGCAACAAAAATTAAGTGCAATCCCAGAGATCCAGGCATCATCTGGCACAACAGTCAAGGGCCAAGCAGCCATCTTGATTATATTATAGCTTCGTTCTCTTATGTTTTTAGGAAAGTTGTTTTGTCTCCACTGTGGATCACCTACCACGTCTGTTGAAGGCACAGCTTCCTTTGATCCCCCTGCCTTCGCTAGAGGCTCCTGGAAGCTGAACGTGGAGATACTGGAAGAGAGAGACTTTAGATCTCTTTTTCTGGACCACTCTGAAGCATGGCAAGGCTGTAGGGCTGCCTATGACTCTATAGCTGCATGGTGGGAGAGCCTAAGAGAGGACTCGTACTCTCGCCATTCTCTATTGCAGCCAGCATACAGCCGCAAGGCTTCATAACATAAAAGTCAGAGCATAGGCTGGCAAGGGAATGTGCCTGCCACAATAAAGACGGACAACTTAATTTTGACAAAATGCAGGCCATTAAAGCTAGGATGTTCAGTGTACTGCCTTCCTCTTCAATGAGGTTAGAAAGTCCCGGGAAGAGAGAGGTTTCACCTCCCTGAGGAACCTAGAGGGCAGTACCTTCTCAGACACTACAAGAATGCCCTAGAATTGCAAAGGATTTTTATTCAAACCTTTAAAATAGATGGTTTTTGATGTGGGGGAGCAATTTTAATATCTAATATCAACCCTAGTCTTCCCAACAAGGCATTGGACAGCTTAAAGGCCCCCTTCACTTTATCCTAGCTGACTGATGTGCATGGCAAAATGAACTGGTGCAAAGTCCCTGGCCTTGATGGGCTACCCGTGGAATTTTATTCCATGTTTTTGAATGTCCTCGGGTCAGAGATACTAGAGGTAGCTGAGGATGTGCAGTGTCAACGCATGCTCAGTAAGACCATGAGGTCTGGGGTTCTATCTTTGTTGCATAAGAAATGCTTGGCATAGATGCCAAGATCATTGCAAAGACCCTGACGGAACACCTGGGAAAAAAAAAGTGGCTCTACTGGTCCAGGCACTCAGACTTGCATGTCCCGAGACAGTCTGCAACTTGGAATTTATACCTAATCTGTGACGCAATTACCTGGGCTAAGCACAGGAATATCCCCCTTGCATCAGTCGGTCTGGACCAGCAAAAATCATTTGGCCAAGCTGACCACTGCTTCCTGTTTAGAGTTTAGGGTTTTAGGCAGGCTAGGATTTAGACCCAAATTTTTATGATGGGTATACATGTATAAACTGTACAATGAGGTTGTTAGCCATGTTTTCATCAATGGTTCCCTCAGTGAGTTGGTTCCCCAGAATAAAGCAGGGGTGTCCTCTCTTTCCTCTCCTCTATGTAGAGCCACTGGCAAGAGCCATCCATGTCCACCCAGGTATTGATGGCCTGCTCCGACTAGGGACCTGAGGTCAGACAGTATGCAGACAACTCAACGTTGTCAGTATGCTTGGACCAGTCGCTCGGTCATGCCATGACCTTGGTACAGGCATTTGGTACAGCCTATGGAGTTGTACTTGACCTCAGCAAGTTGGTGGTCAAGTACTTTAGTGACTGGAAAGCGAGAGAGAATGTCATTGGGGGTGTCACCCTCCGCGATTAACATCTCAAAGTGTTGGGGGGTCTACTTTCTTTCGAAATGTGCTGCCCGTGTAAACTGAGAAAAACATTTGAATGTGGCCAGACAGAAGATTGGGTTGTGGAAGGCCCACCCGCTCTCCTTCCTAGGTAAGGTTCTCACCTTAAAAGTTGATGTACACTGCTCCTACACTGCTCTACTTGGCCCACGTATACCCCATGCCCCGCTTCATACAGAGAGCTCTGACAGAACATGTTTTTAATCTCATGTGAGGGGGCAAGCATGAGTATGTGAAAAGGAAGATAATGTATCTCAGAAAGGGGGGAAGAGGTGTCCCTGATTTCCCTCTCAAGGCCTATTCATACATCACTATTCCGTGCTCCATTACGGTCCACAGTGTGAGTGACGTAAATTTTGTTATCGGGGGTGTCATGCACACTGTGCACCTGCAGCCCAGATTTTGTATCTAGCAAACATTTTGAGCGTCAGTCCACATCGAAGGCGCATGTGCAAAGAATAAATCAGTGCACTGCTGGGAGTTTCTAATAGATGGCGGCCAATTTAAAAGGTCGGATATCAATGAAGATGGAGTAGACAAGGAGAGTATTTTAATCAATAAGCGCATTTGACCAGCTGCTATGCGAAGGTATCCACACATTTACAACTCGACTTTGTAAGTGTTGTTGTATGCTGACGTTTCTGCTTAAAGTTTCATTAATTCTGTCAGAACAACATGTGCCCTCTCCTGGTCTGGTGGAATATCACTGCCGACCGTAAACGTACCCACACAGGAACAAATGTAGTACGAGTACAAAAGTCCATACGCTTGACTGTCCGTAGTCCGTGACGAAGCACAAAAAAGTCCAGCTTCAAGCTTGACTGCCTCTTCTTCTCCCAACTCTGTGCACGTCTGGGGGCTCCCCTGGAACAGCCCCAACAGGAATTTGTCAACCTGTGACTGGCCCTGCCCATTCGATGGCTGGTGAAGTCAAGGTTCAATTCCAGGCTCAAGGCTGAGACACTGCCAGACCACTACAACCATGCTAAGGTGGAGCAAGTCTCTTTCAGCAGGTCTTGCCTCAGATGTCTTCTTGAAACACCCTGCCTTATTTAAGGCTATGCTGGAAGTGAGGAACACCCTGGAGAAGGACATGTGGAACAGAATCCAGCCCAAAGGCTTGGACCACCAGCTACAGGACCTGAACTGGTGGTGTTTGCTTGGTAAGTTATGTCAGGGATGTACTGTACAGATGAAGGCTAAACAGACATTCTCTCTGCCCCAGATCCAGGTGCGTAGAGCAGGACCTGCTCTGTCACACTTTTTGGGACTGTGGGTATGCGAAGGAGGTCTGGACATCAGTGGAACATCTGTGTAAGAAAGTGGATCTGCAGTTCGTGTTGTCCAATGCCAAGGTAATTTAGGGGTGGCCCTGGGGTCCACAGACTCCCTTCCCTCCTCTGATGTGGTTGCTGATCAGCATCACCGAACGCGAACTTCGGAATGCAAGTTTGGAACTCATCCAGTATGAGGCTGACTTGAGCGCCCGAGGAGTTCATCACAAGATTGTGACAATTTCAGAATGGAATGCAATGTCACTTTGTGGTGTTACAATGAGGTTAAGGAAAGATGGAAGGACCTTTTTTGGGTTTCGACCCTCTTGAAGTTTGTCAACGTCCGCCTTCCTGAGAAGGCAAGTGCAACATCGTTTTAACTAAGCACTCGTGTGTCTTTTTTTTTTTTTTTGATGTGTAGTGCTTATTAATTTTTATGTTGCACAACTTAATCTTTTGCCTAAACTCCTATGAGATTAGTGGCTGTGGCGAGTCCCTATTTATTTCTTGGATTGTAATCTTGGGGAGTGTTTTATGGTTTTAAAACATTTTTCAGAATGTGCCAACATTTTAACTATTGTTGGTGTCTTGAAGATGTCACTGCACTACACTATAGAGCAATTCATTTTTAAACTATTGCACTGTCATAACAGATCATTATTATTACATAAAGTAACAATGGTTGAATGTTACTATTTATCCGAATTAATGTTGTTTCTGTTTTATAATGACTGATTACTTTTGTTGATATTTTAGTTGTTAATGTACTTTACAGATGGAAAACATAAGAATGATGAAAACAGACCCTCTTATTGTTGTACTTGTTTTGACATTTGATTTTATGGTGAAACTGTGTGTAATGTTTTGTGTGATTTTAATTGATTAAACTGAAATAAAAAATAATTTAAAAAAAACCACCTTCGAAAGGATGCCAGCCCATCACAGGCCAGCATTCATACAACAAAATTTTAAACAGAAATTGGTTTAAATGGTCATTAAGTTGTGGGAAGTTAAGCAGAGCATTGCAATAACACCCTCTAAAATAGAAGGAGAACAGGCCACCTCTGCGCACACAGAGTCAGGGTGGGAAATGAACAACTAACTGAATTATGGTCAGGGCATCAAACATAGCCAGTCACATGATCCATTAGTTAATGTTGCCTTTATTCAATAAATTCAGGCAGTAATACATATTAAAAATTACAAAGTATTCCCAACTATTACAACCTCTGCTTTGGAAATTTCCAGCTTGTCAACAATCAGTCGTTGATAAAGTAGGCCTATTAGTGACAGCAACCACTCACTAAAATTTGGAGCAAAGGCATCAATGGTTATAAAGCAAACTATACCTGAAGTTGTGGGAATTATTCTGAGGTGTGCAACCCGAACTAAGATGCTCCTTTTCCACCGATAATAATGCCGGTGCCATAAAATGGTTTAGGAACCAGCGCCAAAAACTTGCTGGTCTGGAACCAGGAACCGGCAACATCAAGTTCTGATAGGCGGGGACAAACAGCACAGAACACTTAAATATTGCCAGAAATGAAAGACTAATCTCTTTAACTGGGTAAAGACATTGAATTCAATCTTTGGATTAGAGATTGCTCAACACCACTTTCATCTCTGATACTGATAACATAAACTTAAATATCAGCCAATGCCATAGTATTTTTGTTTCCACTTAAACATCTTAAGCCACGTGTGCGCCATATGTAATACTGCCATCAAAAAAATGCTCAAACTGTAAAACAAATACTCCAGTCCCCTAAAGGAATAATTATAAAACAAAATGTTGATTTGGCAACATGAAGCGAGGCTTGTCCGTGTATTGTATCGAATTATAACTTTACTTTGTCCGATAAGTGAGCCAGTCTTTTGGGCAGAATATCAGATCAACACATCTGTAATTTGGATGCGAAAATATATTGTCAAAGTTAGGAGTTATGCTTGGAAAAAAAGGACGTGGTCTACTATGTTTGTTTTGGTGCTGCCGCTGCACCCATTAGTGACGTAGTTATTACATCAGCGCCACGAATTTGGCCCTGAAGGTAGGCGGTGGAAACATGGGGTCAGTTCACAGTAGGTTCAATCCAAGCACTGGCACCATGTTAGTGGAAAAGAGGCAGTGGTTCAAAGGTGGCTATCAGCTATTGAGTTAGGTCATGAATACATATGTGCCAAGTTCAGGGGGGAGAGTCTCTATGATCATACTATGTATAGCCATCAGTAATTAACTGCATCTCTAACAGACTATACAAGTACTTATGGCAACCTGTGCTCTCCTTAGCAGACTCAGCCATTTGGAGTGATTTACACCCCTTTCAGTAAACCCCATCCATCCATCTGCACATCTTCCAAACCACTTATCTAGCCTACCACCACTCTACTGATTTATCGTATAGTATTTCATGTATTTCTTTGTAAAGTAAGCTAATTACACGATAACACATTCATATTCATAATTATTCAGACATAAAGATGCCATACTAACGTTCTTTAAGATCTACGCGTAGCAGTCTTTCAGCAAAAGCTCTCAGACTTTGAAACTGAAAGCAGATGTCCAACCCGAAGTACCGTCTTTCTAATGAGACCTTTAAACTTAGTACGGTGACACACGCTCACACTGTCAGAAAGCAGAAACCACCACCTGTTAGCATCGGGTCTAACAGGCTTGGCCTATTCACACAGGCCAGAGAGGCAGCTTTACTCTCTTGTCCGGCCAGCGACACCAACCACGTCCTTGCTTTCACTCAGAAAGAATCACAGTAAGCTGCTTCGAGAACAAACTGTCACATCAACCGATTCCGACAAAATGTGCGAAACCGTCCAGTTCCGCGCTGCTCCTACCTGGGATGGGAGGAATCCAAGATGGCCGATTGTTCAATTTCCACTGACCCAAGGTGGCTAATAACAATCAACAAAAATATTAATAACTTAACTACCACATACGGCAAAACACATGCGATCATTGCACGCCAGGACAGACAACGTTTAGCCATATTTCAGTCGAAAGGTATGGTTTTGATAAACCTAGCACCTGACGGCGGCACTTTGCAAACTCACTGACGTGAAAAAGCGGATGACACAGGAGCGGAAGTAATGGATTGTCACAGCAACGCCTACTCAATCACAGCCCTAAATATCTGTTTACTATCCGAAAAACACCTCAACTCATTAAAACACAATCGCGTTAATGTAAACCGCTTACTGTACGACAGATTGTGTGGAAATGTCAGAGAACCGCCTACGTACGTCCTGAGAGTCAAACCAGGAGGAGCAGACTAAGCGCAGCAATCACTTTTGTTTGTACCACAGAGAGTAGGAAGTTAACGGCTGCGTACTATTTTTCTGCACCAGCTTTCCCCCACTGACACGCCCCTGTCGAAACTGATTGGTTTCTGGCCAAACAACGCTTCCGACATACCTGGTGTGGCTCGTTTCAGATACAGCAGGGACGTGTCTGTGGCGGAAGGCTAATTGAGGAAAAAAGATACGCGTTCTAGAAAACGACGTCACAGTCTAGACCTCCCGCAGTGTGAGTATTCTAACTGCAGATAGGATAAGACGTCTATTTCCATGCTGAATTAAACGGTTAACGCACACTATACTTTTATTGTTTACTCTACTTGAATATGTTAAATTTTATACATCACTTTATTGCATGGTTTAAGAATTCATTTGAATCGTGCAATTCATACGCAGTGCCTTATAATACTGTCGTAAAAAGTCATATTTCCTCCCAAGTCATGAAATAGTTTTGTGTGAAACTTCAAAGGTTTGCATTAATAAACGTTATCAGTTTCAATAATATCCATAACACAGATCCTCATCAACTGACTTTAAAATGTATTGTATTTTGTTTAGAATTCTCAGTAGAAAGTAACCCCAATCAAAAATCTCTGTTTACTTTCCTGTAAACTGTTTGATCACCTGCTGGTTTTGTAATTGCAACATTCCACTTGCAAATAAAGGCATGTCACTACTGGGCAGACTAAAGCTCATGTGCAGTGACAGGAATGAGAAAAAAATCAAAGTGAGCTGTGTGCTACTGTAAAGGTGTTACTTGCTCTCTACGTATGTCTACTACGTTGCACCCTTGTAGAACAGATTTCCAGTCATATAAATTTATATAAATACTTCTTGGCAAAATGATAAAGATGAGTAGCTATGGCATGGTTTGATTTTTGGGATGGGGGTTGGTGGATTTCCTGTTGCAGCTAAACAATATGTAACATGTTTATTGCTAGGTAAGAATATTTTAAATGCAAAAGACTCATTGCATTGCTCAAATCTTATAGCAATGAACAGCTGTTACTTTTCATATCATGGGGACATTTGTCATGTCCCCACAAGGAAAAATTCAATTTTATAGAAATCTGTGAATACAGCAAAAAAAAAAAAAAAACAAAATAATGAAAAGTCTTGTATTTTGTCAAATACATTCATGTCATTATGTATGGCTAAGGTTAGTGCTGGGTAAGCATTACGGTTGTCATAGTTAGGATTAGGGTTAGGCCTACAAATCAATGGAGCATCCCTACAATGTTATAAAGACATGACTCTGAGTGTGTGTGTGTGTGTAGGTTTCTGCCCATAGTACACTGTGTGGTTTCAGTGAACTGGTACCTTTAAAGTTGTGTGAATGAGTGTGGACTGCATGATGAACTGGCACACTGCCCAGAGTGTGCTATGCTCTATGCTCTGTATATACCAATGCTACAGACTCAAGCACTGGAGAAGTCCTTCTGGATGGATGGATGGATGGATGGATGGATGGATGGATGGATGGATGGAATTTTCCACACTGGCTTGCTTTTTCTTGGTCTTGACTTTCCTAGTTATTTTTTTTTGTTAAAATTTCTTATATTTGAAAAAAGTGGTACAACAACGAATTGGACAATTTACTAATTGGAGCAGTTATTAAGATGATATTTAATTGTCACACTTGCAACTAGCCAGCCACACCCAACTCACCACCGATCCCCCTCCCTCCCCGGAATAGTGAGCACCTGGATCATATCTGCAACACTACACAAAGCCTCCTAATTCACCACTTCGGTCGAGGTATCGCCTGATTCCGCTATACTGAGCATTTTCTGATTGCATCCATGCATACCGGTGTATTCACCCCTGCCTGTTCTCCTTTTGACTATCATGTTTGCCTCTTGTCCTTTCCATTTGTTGACCATGTGATCAACTATTCCAAACTCCAACTTCTTGCCTGTGACCTCAACTTCAGATTGCCCTCTCGTTTCAGAAATCCTCGTTCTTTCCAGTTGGGACCATGCCTGTTTTTGACCCCCAATTAAATCCTGGTCTCTGTGTTTGGATCCTGTCAGTGTGTTCATTACATTAATAGGCAAGGGCAAAGTTAATCCATAGTTGTTACAAAATGTTTGTATGTGTGATTTGAGTTTTAAATTAAATACTTTATAATTTATGGACACAGATAGTACCTTTTTTTTTTTTTTTACGGAAATACACTTAAATGGAATTTCTTGACACGAGCTTCATTTGTTGAGTGTTGAAAACATGTCATAAGAATTGCTTAATAAGCATTTTACACCGATGAGCCAAAATGTTATAACTATACCTTAGGTGAACAATTGGTGCTTCCCTGCAGCCATATAGCACACCTATAAAGGTACAAATGAGAAAGGGGATATATATGGACAGGTGCAAGCTAACCAGAAGCAGTTCTACTGATCACTCCAGGTTACTTGCCCATCCTAGCAAACTAGGTTCACCCCATCATGATGAGTGTCTACCCCAATGGGATGGGTTGGATTGGGTTATCCAGCAGGATAAATCCCCTTGCTACATCGCTAGGCATGCACAAATGGTCTGAGGAGCATTACAGTGACATTATGTTACAAGTGTTGAAAAATGCAGACCCTTTAGTAGGTGTTGTGACTTCCTTGTGCCACCAATATTCCAGCTATGTGGCAAGGCATTGATTCGAAGAGGCTATAGGAATGCTGAACCATGCTGTTGCCAGAGCCTCCCAAGGAGTCCTCGGTGGTTCCAAACCATGAGCCTGTCCATCAAATTAATCCCGCATGCAGATGTTCAATAGGATTGACATCTGGCAAGCATAGTAGGTTGAAGTCACCATTCACACACACTCCTAGTGACATGGCAAAGGGAATTATCTTGTTGGAACTAACCCATGCCATCAGTATAGACAGTCATCATGAAGGAGTAGACCTGGTTTGCTAAGATGTTCAAGTAACATGGAATAATCAGTAGAACTGCTTCTGGTCAGCATGTACATGTCCTTTACATATATCCCCTTTGCCATTTGTACCTTTATAGGTTCACCATCTGGCTGCGGGAAAGAGCCAGCTGTTCAACTAGGGGGTAGTTGTAATGTTTTGGCTCATTGGTGTGTAAGCAAGTAATAAAACCTATTTTAATTTGAAACTGGGTCTCATTTGTTTTTATGTTTGCCCATTTCACACTGGAACGAGGCTTACTCAAAGTGACAAATTTTAGACACAGTAGAAAAATACAAACGAATATTGGCTTTAAACCAAAGGAAATTCTGTTTCAACTGCAAGCATTTGTAATATTTCAGCTAGTAATTTCGAAATGTGCTAGATAAAAGCATCTTATTGCGTTTGTGTAACTGTTTGTTTTATTCTATAAATTTGGACAGGAGAGAATTACATCCTAGAAAGCAATAATGTGAATTTTCTCAGTTTATTTCCAAAACTGTGAACATGTGGGATTATGTTGGTTACATTTACTTTATCTTAATTAGAAAAGTTTATTTTAGACATTAAAGTAATGCACCCAATTATTAAACATTTGTTACTTTGTATTTATTTGCAAATTCAGTTCATGCCTCCTTTTGGCTGAACAACTGGGGTCCTGTGTGAAAGCTAACAGATGACACTTTAAGCACTTGCTGTATCTGCATTTGACTTTGCTGTCTGATTTTGATGTGATGTTTGTCATT